>OVBA01000357.1:0-71915 GCA_900406435.1 Lepidium aucheri
CAATAAGTTGGCTGAAAAAATGTTGGACCCTAAATAATGTAATTGCGAAATGAAACTGTTTACGTTGTTGTTAATGGGCTAAATGGCCCAAAATAAAAATAAGGCCCATAAAAAAACCCTAGTCACTTATCTGTTTGGAGGAAGCTGCCGCCACCGTCTGTAGATTGTTGCCGGTGAACAACAGTAAAGGGGAACGATATCTAGTAATTGGAATGAAAGCTCGAGAGAGTATGCTTCGAAACGTTAATTCTTTTTACCGTACACTAACTCACTCGGCAGAGAAGGATTCCAATATTCCTCTGTATCTTCGGAATTGAAAAATACTATGACCTTATCCATTGACTCGCCGATGATTTTGTAATGATTCTTTGACAAAGAAATTGGATAACGTGAAAATATAGAGCTTCGAAATCGTTGATATAATCGTGAGAATGAAGGAGATTGGAGAAAATTATAAAAGCAGGTTCTTCTGAAAATAAATCGACACCTGCGAACGTAAGGAGAAGAAGAAGCTAAACCGGTGAAAAATAGTTAACCGGCGAGAATTTGTTAGTTAACCGAATAGCAATTAGTGTAATTAAAATGAAATTTAAGGGTAAATGTATAAACATACGACAGCTTTAATAATAAAGGATTTACTGCTGAGTGCATTTTTCATGTAATAGAGGAAAAAAAATGCGAATTTACTTTTTCAATTTTTGGAAAACAGCAATGGAATATAAATTAGGAATTTTTGTGTGGAATACCCCAAAAAGTAGTAAGGTTTTGCAAAATGGCTCCTTGTTAGTTTTTTTGGATGACATGCCACAAATTTAAGAGTGAGAAGACAGTAATGCCCTTAATAAAACTTAAAAGATAGATCAAAGATGACATGCGAAAGAACAAAGAAAATTCTGTTTCGCAGGAAGTCATAGATCTGTGCTGTTGAGAAGATGAAAGAGGCAAAAATCGATTACGACTACATAGGCAGTCAAATCTGAAGGTTTTGGGAGTTCTTTTTGATGCAGCGATTTTGAGGATAAGAGAAGGGAAGGGTCGGAGAATCCGAAGCAAGGAAGATGATGGAGAAAGCAAGGAAAACATTGCGGAAGAGATGCCCAATACATACACCATGGTGGGGTAGTGGATATGAGAACCAATTGTACAGGTACAAAGAGAAAGGTCGGAGAAGCGAGGCCAGGAAGACGATGGAGCAAGCAAGAAAAACATACTACAGCCCGCAGTCACCGCTCATTGATTTGTGGGCATGGACAAGGGGATTCGGCGTGGATTTCAGACATGTCCATGTCCATGAAATAGGATACGAGTTGTTACAACGTTAACGTCCGGAAAGGAAATTCTCAGTGGAAAAGGATGTGACTTAAAAGTCGTCCATGTCCATGAAGAATGGCATGTCTTATGACACATGCCCTTTGACTCGCATGAAAACATAAAAGTTGGTTTTAAAAGTCACAACCATACGAACGGACGTGACTATACAAACAAACATGACTATACGAACGAGTGCTTTGACCCTTATAGATATAGGGTATTGGAATCATTTGGCGCATAAGAAAAAAACCAGAGATAACAAGAGTGATTCATGTTTTAATTTCAGTCTGAATTTTAGCAATCAACACATAAACAAACCACAAAACCTCTAATTGTTTCTCTTGTATCTTAGCCTAGAACAAGAGAACTTTGATTTTCATATCCTATAAGGGATTTCCTGTAACCCAAGGCTTAAGAATAAGGGTTGAAATACTCTTTAAGGAAAGTTCACTCAAGCACGATTCAATCATTATCCAAGTTCACCGACCAATTTGTTCCTCTTTCTCTAATATTATCAAAAGAGCCACATTAAGTTCAACCATTCCTTACTCCATCAAAAGCATCAATTAAAACATGTTTATAATTGTTTGAGTGAATATAATCAATGAATGATTTTTACTATAAATTTCTTAATGAACTCTGATTATAAACCTGAAGGGAGAATAAATTGGTCAAGTTCTTTCGTTCGAAAATGAACACAAATATGTTTTATTTTTGTTTACATCATAAAAGAATTATTTATAAGAAAAATATATCATTTAATAGTTATCGTATGAAACACATGATGACTTTTGTACATGTCATAAAACAGTACGGATCTATATAAAGACTAGATGGAATCATGAAGGAAAGGAAGTTTAGTAGGAGTCGGCAATACAAAGTCTGTGGAACTAGCCATTTTTATAACCTTAGACATTGTTGGATGAAGCTGTGGAGACTCTTGTGTGCACAACAAACCGATTTGCATCACTCTCTTCACTTCTGTCTTATTCGTCTCTTCTCCAACATCTTTGTCTATCATCTCCTCCATCTTGTCTGAAGCAAAACATTTCCAAAGCTGTTCAACAAATTATATTAAGGGGTTGAATATCGGATTATGAAGATTATTCGGTGAAAATATAAGGAGTTAATGATGATTGATAGAAGAACAGTACAAATTTGTAAAGAATCTTTGAATTTCTTCTATTATTCACAATCAAAGTATAAGAATCAAGTTTGTTTCTTCATAAATTTCCTGGATAATCCAAAAATAGAGCCTCTCTCACACTATATAAACCTCTCGTAATACAATCTTAATTTGCAAAACAATTCTTCAGTAAAATTAATCCTAACCCTTCTTTATGCCATGTCATTCAAGTGAACGAGAATCTACGGTCTTTGTTGTGCCATGTCATCTTATTCTCCTTCCACAGCTCTCTTCCTTCGTGTATAGGCCTTCCAAGGTATATCAATTACCCGCCGGTTCGAACACAGCTTGTCCTCAAGCTTGAAATCGGGAAACTGAGATACAAAGTCCTTCATAGTAAACCAACAATTCTCATGAGTCGGTAGTCCTTTCCAAGCAATCAGTACTTCCAAATCTCTATTAGAGTTATATCTAGTTTCTCGGATCTCCTGTGGAATCAACACAAACTCAGCAGCATCGTTTAATGAATCATGTAATGGGTTTACCTTATGTTGAAGTCCCAAAACCATCTTTAACAGAGAGACGTGAAAGACAGGATGAATACGAGAAGAAGGAGGCAAGGCAAGGCTATACGCTACTTTGCCAATACGTTCCAACACCTCAAAAGGTCCATAGTAGCATGCAGAAAGTTTCTAACATGTCCTCTTTGTGACTGACTGCTGTCTATATGGTCTGAGTTTAAGAAAAACTTTGTCCCCAACCTTGTATTCCACATCTCTTCTATGTTTATCAGCATTACTCTTCATCACGTTTTGAGCTCGCTGTAGATAGTGCTTGATTTATGTCAACATTAAGTCACGTTGCTGAAGCGAAAGTTCAAGCTCGAAGTTCGTAGTAGAACCAAGATCAAAGGGAAGTATAGGAGGAGGATCTCTGCCATAGACGACCTCAAAGGTAGTAGTGTGTAGGGCTGAGTGGTAAGAAGTGTTATACCAAAATTCCGCCCCGCACAAATAGTTGGACCACTTCTTTGGATGAGCTGATGCAAAACAACGAAGGTAAGTCTCTAAGGTTCGATTCAGTACCTCAAATTGCCCATCCGTCTCAGGGTGATATGCAGTAGAGAATCAAAGCTTGGTCTGAGCTAGTCTATGAAATTCACGCCAAAATGAGCTTTGGAAAATTATTTCCCTGTCGCAGACAATGGAAACAAGAGGTCCATGCAATCGAATGATCTCCTTAGTGAACTTAGAAGCCACATCAGATGTAGTAAAGGGATGGCTAGGCTCAGGAACTTTCATTGTTGAATTAGACGCTTTAGGGGTATGAGTAATTGACCTTTATAGTGAATGTGATTATCCCACAGTAAGTAAAGAGAAGAAGATAACAAACAAGCCTCAAACTGTGCCTTCAATTGACGAAGCTCAGAACTAGCATCTATTTCTGGGTGCAATTTCAAAAGATCCATAGACAGAGGCATCGTAAGTGCAAAAAGGGAGGAGGAGCTCAACAATTCTGTGGACATCATACATCTTGAAAGACCTTCCGCAGCCTTATTTTGTATTCCGGGTTTGTATTCGATGGAGAAATCATACATTAGTAACTTTGTCAACCAATATTAATAATCAATAGAGATGTCACGCTGTTCTAAAAGAAATTTTAGACTTTTCTGATCAGTCCAAACAATAAATCTTCTTCCTAGCAAATAGTGCTTCCACTTCAAAATAGTCAATACAATAGCCATCAATTCTCTCTCATAAATGGGCTTTCTTTGTTCTTTCTTCGTAAACCCATGGCTGAAGTAAACTATTGGGTTATTCTGCTACATAAGAACGGCTCTCACTCCTACCCCTAAAGCGTCTAATTCAACAATGAAAGGTTCATTAAAATCAGGCATAATTAACACAGGTGCTTCAGCCATAGCTTTCTTTAAACAATCAAATGTAGATCGTGATGTAACATACCATATAAAACGATCTCTTTTCAATGAATCTATCAAAGGTTTGGCAATGGAGCCGTAGTGCCGAACAAAGCGGCGGTAATAACCTATGATACCTAAAAACCCATGCAAGGCTTTTAAATTTTTTGGTGTCGGCCAATTGAGCATTGCTGTAGTTTTACTGGGGTTTGTAGCAACACCTTCAACACTGATAATATGGCCTAAATACTCAATCTGATCTCGTAAAAAATAATATTTCTTCATGTTGGCAAACAGTTTCGGATCGTGCAATATCTGGAAGACCTAATGAAGGTGTTCCATATGCTAAGACAGAGAAGTGCTATAAACGAGGATGTCGTCAAAAAATATCAGAACGAATCTGCGAAGGAAAGGTCTGAAGAGTTTATTCATCAGACTCTGAAACGTGACGGGCGCATTCATCAAGCCAAACGGCATAACGAGATATTCATAGTGTCTGCTGACAATACGAAAAGCTATTTTCTCAATGTCCAACTCTTTCACGCGAATCTGGCCATATAATGCCTTTAGCTAACATCTTACTGACTGGTGTTTTACCAGGAATCAAGTTGATCGCATGCTCACGACCACGCAGAGGAGGCAGACTGTGAGGTTCCTGAGAAATGCTATCAAACTTGGTGAGTAAGGTTGAACGATAAGTGGTAAACGATAACCATGTGGCAATGCCTCTGCAGAACTAGATAAAAGGTTGTTATCAGGCAACAAAACAGAAGCACCCATAGCCGAACCTTTCAAATTTGGGTAGGTCACATGTAATGTTGGATCACTAAATAATGTGACTCGTTGCTCCCTATAATTGAAGGCTAACATCTGAGCTTCAAAGTCACATTCACAAACGTCCAAAGTATGCAACCGCTGAATTCCAATATCAAATCTGTACTCCCAAGTTCCAAAGCGATAAAATCTGCCTCAAAACCAACACCATCCAAAGAGAAGTTGACCCTACGGCAAGTACCAAAACTCTTAACCATTACGCCATTACCCAATGACACCTCACACTTGGGAAACAACTGAGATTTAAGACGCAAACGCTGAACCAAAGCGGGAGTGACAAAATTGTGTGTGGCACCGCTATCAATCATCACCACTACCTCTGTCTTTCCAATTCGACCATGAAGCTTAGTTGTTCTCGGAGAATCTCTGCCCAAAAACGCATTCAGGGACAAATGGCAATACTGAGGCTGTAACAATATCTCCTCATCAGAATGTTCACCAATGACACCATACTCAAGCAAAACCTCACAATCATGTACCATTAACATCACTTGTAGTTCACCTTTCGGACACTTATGACCTAGAATCCAAGCAGCATCACATTTAAAGCATAATTTGTTCTTGCGTTTCACCTCATATTCAGCTGGAGACAGATTGCGACGCCCCTTATGACGTGATGGTGGCTGAGTAACCACTCGAGAACCAGTGGATTCAGTTGCAGAGGGAATAGACTGAACACGATTCTTCTAACTGGAAGGATGGGAAGAGACTGTCTTAGTTCGAAATAGGCCAGAACCATGAGAAGAAACAGAGTGTTCACCAGGAGCCAAAGCATCCTTATCATGTGAGCCATAACATCCGGAGCCATATCCAAGATGACACAGATTATTTCTGGCAAGGAAGATGGTTTAAGCATCCAAATAATAATCTGTAATTCTGGTTTTAAGCCTTTCTTGAAGATTGCTATTTGGTGTTCTTCCAAAAGATCAACCATGGGAGCTGACAATCTCTGAAACTCTTCAACATAATCTTCAATGGAGTCAAGTTGAATAAGATTGTGCAATCTGTCCACTGGAATAACACTTCTACTATGGTCGAAACGCAACAGGAGTTTCCTTAGAAAATCTTCCCAATCCGTGAACGGTGCACGACTCACCTCCCAATCATACCAGCTAAGAATCTTTCCCGATAACCCCATAGACACCAGCTCAAATTTCTCAGCCGATGAGTAACGACCCAGAGAGAAGAAGCGTTCAATTAAACTTAACCATGTATGAGCATCAGTACCATCGAAAATAGGTAACTCAATTTTCTTCAACAACATGTCATGAGTGGATATCGATGCAGCTAATGGAGGAGGTAGAGGATCAAAAACCTGAGAAGTATCAAGAATTGGAGGATTGGGACGGAATGTGTGTTATCAGCGATGACCAGAGGCACAACCGAAGGAGGAATCGCAAAACCTGCCGAACTAACCAATTGTAGAAGTGAATCCCAGTGAGAGCTAAGCGAATTGTGGCGCTTTTTGGCCAATTTCTTCAAATCTTGTAATTCACCGTCAATTCCACAAAATCGATCATCCATCTACGTTAATCTTGCATCCACCGTACCAAATCGTGCTTCGAGATCTGAAGAAAAAACTGTATCCATAGAACGCGTCATCACAGGCATTTGAAGTCAGCTCAATCGCACCAAATTGATAGAAGAATAGTACAGATTTGTAAAGAATCTTTGAATTTCTTCTATTATTCACAATCAGAGTATAAGAATCGAGTTTGTGTCTTCACAAATTGCCTGGATAATCCAAAAACAGAGCCTCTCTCACACTATACAAACCTCTCGTAATACAATCTTAATTTGCAAAACAATTCTTCAGTAAAACTAATCCTGACCTTTCCTTATGTCATGTCATTCAAGTGAACAAGAATCTACGGTCTTTGTTGTGCCATGTCATCTTCTTCTCCTTCCACAGCTTTCTTCCTTTGTGTATATGCCTTCCAAGGGATATCACTGATGTCATATATATTGAGACTCACTTGAGTAACTAAGGTTTCAAGGGAGTTATGAGATTGCAATTTGTTGTTTCAAAAACCGCTTTTTATTTCGAGAACAAGGACTCCAAAACTGTAAGTGTTGATTTTATTGCTTAATCTTCCTTTGCTAACGTACTCAGGAGCCATGTATCCTCTGTAAGCAACCATAAAATTACATATTTACCTTCTATATCAGACCAATAGAATATAACTCTTTGTGTTGAAAGGACTTACAGAGTGCCAGCAATGGAAGTAGGAGAGGAAGTAGGGATGTCTTTGCCACCTTCTGGATAAAACTTTGCTAAATCCAAAGTCTGAAATTTTGGGTTTGTACTTTATGTCTAACAGAATGTTGCTTGCTTTGATATCTCTATGAATGATCTTGCAAGTTTCGTGAAGATACTCCAAGCCTTCTGCTGTTCCTAAGATTATTGTCCGCCTCTTCTTCCAGTCAAGCTCTTTCTTCTTCTCCGAGTCTTCATTTCCATGTCAAGCAAAAAAAATGGTAAGCAATTTTGCACACAAGCAAGAAGATACCATAAGCATTAATTCGGAGAAAGGATCTTACTGAATAAGACTTGATCAAGCTTGTATAGGCAAGGAACTCGTAGAAAATGAAACTATTCATGTTAGTGAAGCAGCAACCCAAGAGCCTGATGAAGTTTCTGTGTTGGCATCTGCTAATCACATCAATTTCATTATGAATATCTTCCTGTGAGCCTTTCCCTGTTATATGCAACCGTTTAATAGCAATTTCTCTACTGTCAGGCAGAGTTCCCAGTAAAATATACAGCATTAGTTCCTTTTTGATTAATCGAAATTACTGGTTAAATGTTAAGAAGGATAGTTATATAGAGAAGAGAGAAACCTTAAAGACTTCACCATATCCTCCTACACCAATCTTGCAACTCTTATTGAAGTTGTTGGTTGCTTTTTCAAGACTCGAATACTTAAAGCTCATCAAGTGTGAACCATTACAGATAGACTGTGACTCCTTCTCTATCCTTAGATGTCCAAACAAGTGAAACTTTTTAGTCTTAGTTCCACTGAGCTAACAATGCTTTAACCATATATAGTCATAATAAGTTCCACACAAGGAACTTACCTTTAAGCTTCTTCTTCGGACAGGCTCCCATATAGATGCATTTTCCACACCAAAATCCGGTTGCAATAGCCAAAGCACTCAACATAGAAAGAACAGATATATGCACAATGTATTCTTTCGTTGAATCTACAAGAAAACAAATAACAAAAGAAATGTTATGATTGTCAAAAATTGACTGACCACACTTTGAAGAATCATGAGAGTCAGGAGACAGACGCACTCGTAGAAAGTAATCTACGTTTGTTATAAAAGGTATAATTAAAGTAAAGCAAGTAGCAGCTTGCGTTCAAGGCAAAGCCTTCTTTGGATGGTAAGCAGCTAGTGACTGATAAAACTCCATCATCTAAGCATAATTTTCACAACTCATCATCTAACGTTCTCCAGCATGTTCCAAATCCATAAACCCTTAAATTGCGGTTGCCAATTTGAGAAATTGAGAAACCTTAACTATATGGAGCTGTCTCAACAATGGATTTGGTCACTTTCTTTACTAAGTCTTTATATGCTGCAGAATTCTCCTTTTGACTACCACATATCTACATTCCAAAATGATCCATACATTAGGATTATCTAGTTGACTTTTCTTCAAAATTCTATCTATTTAGACTAAGATTGTGTACAATTGAACCAAGCTTATCAACAAATGGTCAAAAATGTAACCATTATAATTCAAGTATTCATAAAGATAGAAGGAGAACATCTTAGAGTCCATATGAGAAACATGTTCGCGATAGAAGCTGTCATTATCAGCCCTCACAAAACAACCGTCGAGGTGTGTCAAGAATAGTTGCTCAATAATCTCTTGTGTATTTCATAAGGTATCGTGTACAATATATAGGAATGAGTTTTAACCTAGAAGGCATTAACTAAACCGAAATTACATAACCAATCTTAAGATATTAAACCAATCAGATCCTCCTAATACTCCCCCTCAAGATGGCGAGTGTCGGTCACGAACTCCCATCTTGCCAAGAAGATACCAAAACTGAACTCAACCAAGTGACTTGGTGAGGAGATCCGCCAATTGCTCTGACGTTCAGACATGAGCAGGACTTAGAATGCCATCTTGGAAGGTATCCCGTATGATATGACAATCATTTTCAATGTGTTTAGTTCTCTCATGGAAAACCGAATTCTTCATGATATGAAGTGCCAATTTGTTGTCACAAAGAAATGTAACACCTTCAGGATGAGCAATGTTAAAGGTAGGTAGCAACTCGAGAAGCCACTGTATTTCCGAATATGTGTATGACATAGCTCTATATTCTGCTTCAGCGGAAGAACGTGATACTATACATTGTTTCTTTGTCTTCCATGATATAGGAGAGCCACCAAAAAGAATTACATAACCGGTCAAAGAACGACGTGTTAAAGGACACACAGACCAATCAGCATCATAATAGGCGGTGACATGTAGATCTGGTCGTGAGGTGAAGAAGACGCCTTGACCAATCGTGCCTTTGAGGTATCGGACAACTTGCGTAGCAACTTCCAAATGTTTTTGACGAGGTGTTGCGAGGAATTGAGCTAAGAGATGGACTGCATAACTCATACCCGGTCTTGTAATAGAGAGATAAACAAGTCGGCCGACCAAACGACAATACCGCAAGGGATCATCATAGAAACTACCCTCCTCACGAGCCAATGTATGATTCTGTTGGATAGGTGTATTATACGGACGAGAGCCAAGCAAACCACACTCAGGTGATAATATCCAAAGCATACTTACATTGACAAACATATATTCCATCATCACTTCGAGCAATTTCCAAACCCAAAAAGTACTTCAACACACCAAGATCTTTCATACGAAAGCAAGAACTCAAATAAGCTTTAAACTTCGATATAAGTCTGCTGTCATTATCTCCTATGACAAGGTCATCCACATATACCAAAACGTACAAGCACGATTCACCACTATGATAGGAGAAGAGCGAGTAATCCTTCTTATTTTGGGCAAAACCGAACTTAAGAAGTGACACGGAGAGATTAGCAAACCAACAACGAGGAGCTTATTTCAGACCATATAGAGACTTCTTGAGGCAACAAACCTTGTTGGGAGCACTTGACGAGTAACCAGGAGGAAGTTTCATATATACCTCCTCATTGAGATCACCATGGAGAAAAGAATATTGAACATCCATTTGATATAGTTCCCATTTCTTTGCAGCCACCACTTTAAGGAAAACATGAATCGTTGTCATTTTTACAACCAGAGCAAAAGTCTCATCATAATTTGTCCCTTCTTCTTGTCTATTACCCAAAACTACCAAGCGTGCTTTGCACCTTTCAAGTGTACCATCGGACTTCAACTTCACTCTGAAAACCCATTTGTTCCCGATAGCATACTTTCCTTTGGGTAAGTCAACGACATCCCATGTATCATTCCCATTTATCGGTAGATTAGCTTGAAACAACAACGAATGAGCACATTGAGTATGTGTCTATGTTTGCGCTCAGCCCGGCCATTTTTTTGTGGCGTATAGACACACGAAGTATGATGAAAGATCCCTACTTGAGCAAAGAATGGCCATAAGGGAAGGAATTCTGTCCCATTGTCCGTACGGACTGTCTTAACCTGCTTGCCAAATTGTCGATCAACCCAAGCTATATAATTTTTTAGAACACCGGGTACTGTTGATTTTTCTCGGATCAACTGAGTCCAAACCCCTCTCAAGTACTCGTCCACAATGGTAAGAAAGTATGTAGAACCACAAGTTGTTTTTGTTTGATATGGACCCCATACATCACAATCTAGAAGACTAAATAAATCATCCGTTTTATTAAAACTTTCAGAGAAGGACAAACGAGTTTGTTTTGCAAGCAAACATACATCACAACATTCATCAAGTTTGGAAGTGGTAAGAGAGAAGGAACCAAAATCAGATAATAGACTAAGAACGGATGATGAAGGATGACCCATCCGCTTATGTCATAAGTCACGAGCATCAATCTTTGAGCTTGAACATGCTTGCGGAAGCACCAAACCCGAAAAATGATAGACTCCATTACGTGCCTCACCTGCCCCAATCAAAATCTTCGAAGCTAGGTCCTGAATAAAACAAAACTCTTTTGTAAAAATCACTGCACTTGCAATAGCATCAAGCAACGATATGTCCCCTGTCATGTGGTGACTTGCTCCCGAGTTAATGATCAAATCGTATCTACTAGGTGTACCGAAAAGGATGAGTTTTTCAGAATTACCATTTAACTTATCTGGAGGGGCCTTTTTGTTGCCAAGAAAAGTAGCACGAGAGTTCCATTGCTCACTTGTCAAGGAAGGTATCTCGGCCGGTGCATCAATGGGCGTTGCGGAAACTTGATTCGATGTGGGAGTACCACGTCCACGTCCGCGATTTCTAGAAGAGCCACGACCACGTCCACGCGAAGACCCAGTACCATTGTTCAGTTCATTTCACCATTCTGGATATCCAACCAGCTTGAAACATTGTTGTTTTCATGACCCGTACGACCACAATGTGAACAAATAAGTGATTGCTTATCAACGGTTGAAGCTGACAACACAATAACATTGCTTACTGCCTCAGTTTGCTTAGTGAAATCAATTTGACGTTCCTCCTGAATGATTTGTGAATACACTTGTCCAAGTTTCATGTCTTAAACTCTAGAAAGAAGATTCGGAGGGGCTGTACCAAATTTCTGGCTGTCAAGACCCATTAAGAACTGATGAATACGAAGACTCTCTTGTTTCTTGTTCTAATGAGCCATCGAGGCACACCCAGATTTCTTGCAGCAACATGTGAAACCTTTATCAACATTAGCTAGATCATCCCATAATACATTAAGATTACCATAGTATTGTTCAACGCTAAGACCCTCTTGTTTGCACTTTCGAATGTCATCATGGAGTTGATACTCTCGAGTATTGTATCCAATAGAAAATCGTATATGGATTCCTTCCCACATTTCCGATGCATCGTCAACGAGGGAAATTGAAGATCGAAGCTTTTCTTCAATACTTGCTAGAATCCAACCAATGATGAGAGAATTAACCATGTCCCATCTCTCAGCATCATATGTGCCATCTGCAGGTCGCTTTAGGGTTCTATTTATGAAACCTAGTTTTCGTTTAGTACGAAGAGCATTAATCATGAGCTTGGACCACCTTTCGTAGTTAGCTCCATTCAGCACGATCGAGGTGAGAATCTGACCGCTGTGCTCTCCAGTTTGTATTAAGTATGACGAAATCAACGCCGATTCCTTGTTTTCGGTGGCAGCCATCGTGATTTAGGGTTAAGTTTGCAATATAGGTGATTTCGAGATTAGGTATTAGAGAAGAGAAATCGAAATCAGAGATTAGGTTTAGGTTTAAGAGCAACGAAGGGTTTAGCACAGGCCAAAGGAAGCTCTAATACCATGTCAAGAATAGTTGCTTAATAATCTCTTGTGTATTTATAAGGTATCGTGTACAATATATAAGAATGAGTTTTAACCTAGAAGGCATTAACTAAACGAAATTACATAACCAATCTTAAGATATTAAACTAATCAGATCCTGTGAAACCAACATCCGGTGGCCGGAAAATATTGAGAGAGGAGATCCGTGGCGCGTGACCAACAGAGATTGCATTCGTCTGGCGAGAGATCGTTAAAACACTGCGACAATAGGTACATCTTCTTCGGAGAATATCCATGATCGTGAATTCCAAACTTGACTCGCTTCATCTCATCTCTGATCGCGTCGACATTGACCTGGCAAGATCTCCGGTAAGCTTCGACGTCGGAGACGGTGCCGCTATTGCAAACCCAGCCGAGGATGTCCATTCGACAGATTCTCGTGGAATTTGACGTCGCTAATAACGTCACCGTTAAAAGTACGGCCAAGGAAGAGATTAACGTCGATGCCATTTTCGATTCATGGATCAGAGCAACAATGCTTTGATTTGTGTCTCTTAAATATAATTAATTAAAAATCTTTGGCTATTTATAGAGGAGCTTGTGTAAATGTTGTGTATATTCCCGGTTCTCGATTTCGAAATCATAGTCATCAAACTAAACCGGATATGCTCAATTCGGTTTAGTTTTGGTTCAATCAGAATTTCATTGGTTTTCTTGACAAAGTTGATTACATTTCAGTCATGTACAAGACCGATAGCAACATGTTCATACCTTGGTGAAATCATGGAATTTCGGTCAATAGATTAAAATCAAATTTAATCAGACTTTTGAAGCTCAAGTAAAGATCAAAACTAGGAAGGTAAAAGGTTATAAATCAAAAGAGTGAAAGTAACACACAGTTATGTTTGCTCAAAGGAAAGTCTCAGACTCACTCATTGCTTCTTAACAAATTGCAAGCCATTTTGGTCTGAGTACCGTTCCATAAACCTCATGAACCTGTCCCATTCTTTTGGTGTCCTCATTACATGCTTTGCCACAATACCTTCAGGTTTCCCGTTCACAAATCTTGCGTTCACATCAGTCGATTGAATCACACCTTCCTCATCGATCATGTACAATCCTGTTATCTCCCCTACCTCACCACTCGAGTCGAAAACCGAAGGCTGGTCGAATGAAAAGAGTGCCATCCCGTTTGATCCGTCTCTTGACCGAGTCAGCTTAACGTCAGGGATCGTCATCTCATCCGTCCCTTGAATGAATTGGAGCGCTGGCTTTACCATCATCGTGACTTGGATAGGTTTCTGCGTTCTTAGAGCTGTTCTGTATGAGGTTTGGGCTTGCGGGATGGTAACGGGCTTGCCAGTGAAAGAGGAGCCTTTGATAGGAAGAACAGAGCATGAAGATAAGACAATGCCTGCGGAAAAACGAATCAAATCTCGTTCTTTAACTACAATTATGACAAAATGATCCAACATTTTTACTTCCATTTCACTGGAACTCTTTTCCAAACATGAACCCTAATCCCTAATTTGCCAGAACACGTCTTTACAGAGCAATTGTGATCATACTACAAGCAATTACTGTTACCTAAAACCTTAATTCTAAAATATTTTTCACTGCTAATCCTATCATCCACAGAAGAAGAATTAAACATTAGTACAGAAGGAAAAACAAAGGATGCATTCGATTTGTCTCGGAGAAATCATGAGCTCGCAAATTTTTTTGTTTTTCTTTAAAACCCAATTCCTTTCTCATAAATCAATTTAGCGAGAGATAATCTCTCGTGACAGTTTAAGAATCAGCATTTTCCCGGAAATTTCCCAGAGAAAACCATAATCAACCCACATGCAATGCAAGCAACACGAAGAAACCAAGACTCAAAAAGACAAGAGTTCCACGTACCTGATCGAGGAACATCTCGTGAAGAATGAGTGACAGAAGTAAGAGACCCAATTGACCGAAAAGAAGCCATTTTTAAGTGTTGTCTATTTGCGAAATGAGAGTACGAGACAGAGCGAGAGAGTATGAGGAGGAAGAAGATGTGAAGCAAAAAGATCTGATGTGGTGGCGGGAGAATCATGACGTGTCACGACCAAAGCCGTTCCTTCATTGGATACTGTCTCATCATCACAAATAATGGGCTTTTTTATCTTAAGTACGGCCCAATATAAAATAATAAGCCCATTATGATTATGGCTTTACGGATGAGTGGAGAAAGAGCATGAAAGACACGTGACAGATGCGTGCAGATCGGAAAGAAAAGCTGGAACTCAAAGGTCTGTGATGCCATAAACGAATCCCATGTCCATGTGACAAATCGTCAGCACCATACTTACTTCTTTTAATTAGTTTATTAATGACAGTATTATTTATAATAAAACCCACCAAACATCGGATTAGGTTTCTCTCTCTTATAATACAAAAATTTTAGGATTAAATTATGTGATTAAGCTACTGATCCACATGCATCCCATTAAACCTACAATCTTTTGTAACTTGTAATTGTTTATTTATTTTGCTTTATTTTAAAATTATTTCTATAACATCTCACACATATATAACCATCCAATGTTCGTATTTTTGAGTAGTAATTGATTATTATAACATTTCTTGTCATGTTTTTTTCCCCAAACATAAAGACTATAGTTTTTGGTAAGTCAAGCTTTATAGAAAAGAGTTACATTACTTTCATGGAATAATGCAAGCCATGGATATATACTCTTATTTTACGTATTCAAATGAGTTGAAAATATAGATTTATATTTATGTTAGGAAGATTAGGAATATGTGATTTAGTTTCACATCATATAATCAAACTTACAAAATATTAATTAGTCCCAATTAATCACAAGCTTGTTGTCAAAAATGATCTTGATATTGGTTAGTGAAAAAACGGACCATTTAAGTTATTTATCTAAGGATTGAAGGAAATGAAGAATTTTAAGATCGGAATGTTAACTAAAAATAATAAGAAAGAAAACAAAAGATCGGTTCACATGAGTGCATGTGAAGCAACAGTTTCTGTTAAATGTAGTGAGACGATGAAATACGTAAGAGGAGTGGGTAATAGTTGGAGTATTATTATAATTATCGATTTAGAATACTCATATAGTATCTGTGTGCATTTTTTTGCCATTTCCCACAAAAAAGAAATAAACATTTTGCATTTTATTTATCTTACTAGGATGCTACCCGCGCTAGACGCACGAGATTACATGATGTTTAAGATTTTAAGTTAATTGCAAAATTTAGTTAATACAAAACATATGTTGAGAATATATTTATATAGTATGTCAAATATTTGATATTTTTTTAAATATAACAACCAATACGGTTAGGCGCAGATTGATTTGGAGTTCAAGATATTAAGTAATTTGTAAAGTATTGTAAGGTAAAAACTTATATTGGATATATATATATATGTTTATATATTTGTAGAACATTCGGTATTTTTTGAAATATAATAATCAATATGGTTCAACCCGTGTATTATTATGTAAATAATTTATGTTGGAAATATATATTTAAATATTTGGTTGAAAATTTGGTTTTCCCTAGATTATAGCATCCAATATAATTAATGTTATAAACCTATTAAAATGAGGTATAGTATTATTCAAGTTTTTTTTCAAACTTGAAGTATGATAAATAAAGAAGATGTAGGAATTTTGTTTAATAGAAAAATTAAATTAATAAAAGAATCAAATTAATAAAACTTAGACGAAAACTATGTAGGTAGTAATTATTTAAAATTATTATCAAGAAATAACATATATAGAACAAAAAAACGTAATGTTACAAAAAAAAGATAAAATAGTTATGCAAAAAAATAAAAATAAAACATATGCATAATTGTATATACCTTATGGTTTTATGTTTGTGGTGTTGGGTTTTGGCACTATAACAATTTACACATGAAATTATAATGGGCTTTGGCTCAATTCACCATTACTGTATAACATGAAATTGAGCTTTGGCACTAAAACAATTTACATATTCCGGATCCAAAATGGGAAAATTAATTTTCTTCAGTTGAGCTGAATCACAATTGAGCTGAAGGTGAATACGAAACTGTAGCTTTATTTCTTCTCTCGTCTGCTCTCCTTGCGTTTGTCATTGTCTTCTCCATTGGTGTTGCAGGTTCTGATTCAGTTTCTTCTCTCTATTTTTTTGTCCTCTATTAATCTGTTGTCTCCTAGATTTGTTCTGGATCCTTGAAGCGCGAGATTAAATTATCTTTGTAGAATTTGTATAAGCAGATTGTATTTGTATTGTGCAAATCGATAATCTGCGTGGATAAAAAATTGGGTAGACACGCATGTAACAATTAGAATTTATTAAGAATGTGTAAAATTGTGTTATTGGGACTATATTAATAATCGGATGTTATTAATTATATGTGGATTTTTTTAGTTTGCATAATCAGAAATATGTTTGGTCTAGTATTGAGGTATAAAACATATTAATAAATATAGGGATTATGGTTGGAAACATTTTGATATAGGTGACATCTCAAATCGTGTATTCCGTTTTGGTTTGAACGCAATTTAAACTACGAAATTTACCAAACATTTTAAATATCTGATTGAAGGAAATTTGTAAATATATAATTGTCTAAAAATTTAGAGAAATTTTGAGAAATACCTTTTTTAGTGTATCCTTTTTCAAAAATGCTCTTTGACATTTATTTTTTCAAAAATGCCCCTCAATAATACAAAAATGACTAAAAATACCTTCAATAGAAATGTTACAAACATTTCCCGCCAAAAACAAAACTTTTCCGCCAAAAAAAAAATTTCCCGCCAAACTTTTTTTAATGGAATTTCGGAAAAAAAATTTGCGGAAAAAAAAATTTTCCCACCAAACAAAAAATTTTCACGCCAAAATTTTTTTATAAGTACACTTATAAATTTTTACAAAGTTTTTATAAACACCTTATAAATTTTTATAAACACCTTATAAATTTTTATAAACAGCTTATAAATTTTTTATAAACACCTTATAAATTTTATAAGGTCTCTTATAAATCCTTATAAATTTTGATAAACACGTTATAATTTTTTGTTAAACACCTTATAAATTTTTTAAGCTCTCTTATAAAGCCTTATAAATTATATAAGCTCTATTATAAAGCCTTATAAATTTTATATAGTCTCTTATAAAGTCTTATAAATTTTTATAAGCTCTCTTATAAATTTTTGTAAATACATTATAAAATTTTATAAGAACCTTATAAATTTTTTATAAACACCTTATAAATTTTATAAGTTATCTTATAAAACCTAATAAATTATATAAACTCTATCATAAACCCTTATAAATTTTATAAGGTGTTTTATAAAACCTTATAAATTTTATAAGCTCTCTTATAAAGCTTTATAAATTTTATAAGCTCTCTTATAAAAAAGTTTTGTAAACTCCTTTATAAATTTTTTTAGCGGGAAAATTTTTTTGTATAGCGGAACAAATATTTTTTTGGCGGGAAAAAAAAAATTTGGCGTGAACAAATATTTTTTGGTGGGAAAAAAAAATTTGGCGGGAAAACAGTTTTTTTTACGGGAAAATTTTTTTTGGCGGAAAAAAATGTTTGTAAAAATATATAAAAATAATAACATAAGAGTATTTTGGTCATTTTTCTATAATGAGGGGTATTTTTTGAAAATGTCCAAAAAATGAGGGCAATGATAAAAATGTCCTCCTTTGAGGAGCATTTTTGCAATTTTCCCAAAAATTTATGAGCAGAAATCTGGTATATTTTTGTGCAGATCTAATTATCAAATAACGAGTTAAAAAAAGAATATAGCATTGAATCACAAGTAAACTTTTTTTAATCAACAAATCTATATACTTTAATTGGTAATAAATTTTGGCTTGATTTAATAATTATATATATGGTGTGTAGTAGATAAAATATGGCATGTATAGATATGTTTAAAAAAATAAAAACCAACAGCAAGTAATAAAGTGAAACTTTTAAAATGGATAATTTCTTGTATTTGTCTCTAAAGAATTATACTGGATTTTTTTTTTCTATTTTGAAGAAATTCTTATATTTTAAGAAGCTTAATTATAATTATAGAAGTTGAATCTATATATTTGTTGGGTCCAATTTTAAACGGCCCAAATTGAGCTGAAATTGACATGGCCCAAAATTTGATGACTGCTTATGTGCTTATGTTAGTTTAATCGAGAACTTAAAAAAAAATCTTGACGACTCCAGCTACTGGAAAACACTATTCAAATAGATTCTGCTAAACCCTAAGCAAATTACCAACAATCTATAGCCTTCTTCAAATAATTTGAGGCAGATGGAAGAGTATGTAAGCTAAAAATCGATTTTGTCAATTGTGGTGTGTCACTCGAGACATTTTCTTTTAGAACTTCTCAATAGGTATATTAATAAAACTGGTTGCAGGTATAAAATATGTAGAGGGGAATATGTTTACAAAGATTCCATATGGAGATGTCATTTTCATGAAAGTAAGTCCCATACATATATATCAACCGATAAATACATCAAAAATATGAATATCAGAGTTAATATTACACTATAATTAATAACCTCGAATTATTACAGTGGATATTACATAACTGGAGTGACGAATAATGCGTAAAAAATCCTAAAAAAGTGTTGGAAAAATCTTCCAGAAAATGGAAAATTGATAGTAGTGGAAATGGTAACATCGGACGAAGCCAAAGCGGAGACATATGGTCTAACATTGTGTTTGCTATGGACATGACAATGTTAACACAATTGGATAGTAAAGAGAGATCTCTTTTTGAGTTTCAGATTCTAGCTTCTACATCCAGCTTTTCTCGTTGTGAAATCGTATTACTATTTTTCACTTTACCATCATCGGAACTCTAAGTAGATTTGACAACTACAACACATTTGGGACGTAATGATTGTGTGTGTTCCTTTTTTCTATATTTAAAATTGTGATGATTTTTCTTTTTCTACATTTTGTAATATTTTTTTATGAGTGTGTTAAACTGTTATTTGTATTGTAATTTGGGATATTATTAATTTATTATGTTGAATAAAGTGATATATAGAAAAAAGAACACAAACACAAATAGGTGTCAAGTTTAGAGCAGATCGAGTTTTGAAAAACAAGTTAGGAACATGATCTAGAAGATGAAGTAGTTTAACCTAAACTTGATTATCAACTCGGTAAATCTGGATCCAACCTTCCCTGTATAGCAGCTGCACCCTGCATGCATCAAGATGGAAAAGTTACATTAACAAATGAACAATGGAATTTAAGATGATCCAAACCACAGAGGAACAAAAATAGGGCGTTTGTATTAAACCTCAATATCTCCAATTTTGTACAAATACACCATTTTTTCCTTTAGTCGAGCTTGTTGTTTCATGCTTGTGCCTCCCATAGTTTCATAATCTCATAAGACTTGTGCAAGTAAGCAGATTAATGTCAAGAATAACAGTGAGATTTCAAACAAAATACTGACCATTCTGCCTTCCATTGATCTCTTTAGAGTTAGAACTTCTTCTTCTTGCTTTTTGCGTAACTTCTGCATCTCTAGCCTATAACAAGCACAAAAAGACATGCCTTTTAAGTAAACGCATCCAACAGAATTACTACATCTTATTGACTACATGTATAAAGTATGAGTCTCTGGTTACCGCCACTGTTCTTCGTCATTGAACACAATACGTTCACTAATTCCAGCATTCTTCAAACCCTTTTTCATCTCTTTTTCTAATTTACGTCTTTAGTAACCATCTATGTCATAGTATCTGCAAAAATTCCAATATTTGATGAATAACTAATCTCAACATAAGTACTCAACAACATATAAACATCCAAACAACAAAAGAAACTTACTTTTTGGAGGTAAATGTACTAGTATTGTGATCCTCCCTAAAACTGTGGAAAACAAAAAAATCAATTGCACAACATTCAGAACCCAAAAGAACTTCATATGAACATAAACTCCATTACTATTGGCTACATCAGTACAAACATCACTGTACACACTCTTTAAAAATTTTCTTCTCTTCCCAAGGTGGCAAGCTTTCCAAATTGACATATTGAAGCAGACCAATAAACAAAATCAATTAGCGGGTGCCGAAAACAGGACTTAGTTTCTGTAATTCTTATCCGTCTGAATAACAAAGCTATAGAGTATGTAAAAATTCACATCTTTTACATCAAGCAACCATATTGTGAACTCTGGTCGTTTATTCCTACATACATGAATGTAATCAACAATTTCAATATCCAATTTTTTCACAAAATAGCAAACTCTTGATTCAAGTCTCCACAAAGATTCAAAAATGGTGTAATCATAACCAAGAGAGCATAGCGCAAAAATTACCAAAACGGAAGTTAAACTCATAATAAGAGATTAAGAGACAAAAACTTTACCACAAATCAATTTTTGTGATGATTCCATATTTCCCCCATGATTCAGTGACTGCTCCTTTGACTCAGTTTCTCTAAAACTACATTGACCATTCTCTGGCCCTCATATACCTTTCATACAACCCTTTTGCTCCTGCTTTATTCGCATATGTGACTTTGAATATAGAGCAAATCAATTTTGTCTTAAAACCAACATTGATACTGAAATTAATCACATAAACCAGAAATTTCAATAGAATTGAACACGAATTTCTCCCAATAAGAAGCCCCTACAGATCTAGCAACTACAAAAACAAAATTTGGATATAAAGATAAAAGGAGTTTAGAAACAAACCAGGAAAATTTAGATCTTAACTAAACCCTCAGATTAATTCACATGAACTTCACGATTAAAATTGTAATGCCCAAAAATGAAATTCAAATGAAATAGATAAAGGATGTAAGGAAAGAAAATGATCGTATGTATAGTTATCGAAACTCAGAGGAGACAAAGAAGAAAGTTTGAAAGCACAAGCTTCATCTTTATATCCAACGAAACAGTCAGAGACAAAACTATTCAACAATTTAGTTTTCAGGTAGAAAGTCACACTGAGCAAACGTATTGAAGTGAAATGGTGATAAAAGAGGTAAAGGCATGTTTTGTTTCTTTCTCTGATCCGCCATTGAGTTGATTTCAGAGTATTTTTTTTGCAATCTCTCCACTATATAAAAGAAGTGTTGAATCGATATTCTATACAAACTACCAATACATCTAATTGTGAAGCTTGCCAATACATTGAGGAGATCGTGGCTTCAATAAAGTACCTTTACTAAACATGGAAAGTTGTGAGCCTAAGAAGTTTCTACATTTCCATCGAGACTGATGAATAGCTTCAATAAATCATCGAGATCATCATGAGTGAAATTATCTCCTCAACAAAATCAAACTATCCCTTCAAAGTCCAAAACAAAAACCAATCAGCTTCTTGTTTCGGCACAAAAAGTCTTAACATCGCAAATGAAGTTTCCATACCTCGTCTTCTCTAGAATCATAGAGTCCCACATCATAAATACTTCGTTTTTTCTGATCTGACATCACTAAAACATCAGCAGACAAAAATGTCAATCAAAAACTAGAAAAAGAAAATGAAAAAAGGTTTAGACAGAGTCAACAATCCATACCTAAATAATTTTCTTTAATCTGTTGGAATCTTTATTTTGCTTCACTATATTTAAAAGGATCTCTCGTCCATCGATTAGGATGTCATCTCTATAACCAGAGAATAAAGATGAACAAAAAAACTCGTTAGCATACATTCCTCTGCTTTTTGGTCACAGACCCAAATTTCACAAATCTAAAAGCAAAGAAGATTTTACCAACCATAGCCATCTTGTGATAAGCACTTCGAATTTGTTCTGGCGAAGAATCAACATCAACACTGAGAATCTTGTAGTAAGACGGCGACATTTCCTTAAAACATCAAATTGGCATATTATAAGGCGAGACGATGTGTATATTTGCAGATGACCAATGTCTTCTTTTCTTACGCAATTGAACATCAAAACTCTAAGAAAAAGTTAATATACCTGCAAAACCCAAAATCAGACGGACCAAAATTGGTCAAATTCCAGAAACCCTAATTTAAAAGAGAAATTTTTTGATAGAGGATATGTATCAGGAAGGTAATGGGCGAACAGAACTTGACTGGAACTGCAGACGATGGCATCTTCCCAAAACACCAGCCGGTTCTGAAAACCGCATCAGAGAAACACGAGCCAAAGTTTTCTCACAATTTAGCCAAATCAATTGTTCGATGATCATTGTGTTCAATGTTCAGAAACAAAAAATTTAATAAGGTGTTAAAAAAAATAAGTTACAAAAAGAAGGCAAGTGGAATGGATTGTGAGAGAGAAAGTGGAGATAATTTTTTTTATTTCATTGAATTTTTTTATGAAATTTGGAAATTTATTAAAAAGGAACTAAAATTTAGGGATAAAACCAAAATTTTAAATGAGGCTTTTGTTTTTTTTTGTCAACAATATTGGGGCACAACTGGCCGACCCATTAGCCAAGTTCCTGCATAATACAGGCGGCGAGACTCGATCCCAGGATGTGCAAGTGCGCCTGCCATTTAGTGGATTTACTCCTGCCACTGGACTAAAGGCCACTTGTATGCTTTTGTTAATATCTTAAAAATAGAGGTGGTTTAAAAAAGATCATATGTTTTACTAAATTTAGATGCTTTATAAAATTTAGCTATTTCTTTTTTATGTACCTCTATTTGTTCTGAATTTATTATTCATATACAAATCAAAAATTTCTGAAACAATTAGTCACACTAAAATAATTTTAGGTAATGATAATCAATGCAAATTTCTATATCTGATAATAAAAATAAATTATTTAGCACTGCCATATTTATGAAGAACCTGGAACATGGAAAGATTCTTATCTAATCAATCATGCAACACCAGGAACAGTAACAAGCCTGCACTCTCGACTCTCCAAAACATTATAATATTCATATAATTTTGTTACGCATCATTGAATTAAACAAATATGTTTTACATATAATGGTGATGAAGTGGGTTTCAACTTTATTTTTATAATTAACCAACCACGTAAAAAATAAAACTTTTACTAAATTCAAAAAGGAGGTAAGAAGAAAAAATCGATCGTGGGATCATCGTCATTATTGTTGTTAATTAATTATTTATATATTTTATTTGGACCTATTTGAAATTAAATATGTTAAAAATAAAGATAATGAGATCGTCTGCTATTCTTCATCACATTCACATGTGCAAGTCACCCATTCTGATGCTTCGAACGTTCACCTCCGTAGTGGCTATATCCTACATACGATTTACAAATCACTCATTAATCATTATTGTGTTATGTTATCGAATATATGCCTATAACCTTAATTCATATGTTATTTTTTGTTATATACTGTACTATATACTTTTACTTTCTTAGAAGGCAAGCATTAAAAGACCCAAAAGAAAAAATAAAGACATTCTTACAAAAGCCTGTAATAGAATGAAGTTAAGCATAAGCTATCTCTATACACAAATTATTATTTTTTGTTAAGAAAAAACTTAAGTTTAAGCTATCAATGGCACATTAGTATACAACAAATGATAGTTGACTAAATTTTTAGTTTTAAAACACCGAACAATGTTTTGGATTAGTTGTAATTGTAAAAACACATTCTCTCTTCACATGTCTTCAATGTCTTCTGAAATTTTATCAAATACTTCCAAGATCTTGTTTTTGTTTTTTTTTTTTTAATCACTTACAACATGTATCCCTACACATACTCTTTGATCACTAGATCCATATAAAACCAAGATTCAAACCTTTTATATATATCTATGCATATCTGTATATGGATATTTATTGAATATACAGACCAAGCTTATACTTGCCCGAGTTTCTTCTTATTCTACTCTTCTTCTTCTTCCTCCGCTTCCTTGCATGTTCAGTCGTCTTGATCTTGGTAATGAACTAAAGGAAACAAGTTTTAGTGGAAGTTGATGAGGCAGTGGAACAAGATGAAGTTGAAGATGAATGTTGTAGTTCTCTTCTTATATTACTGTTACGTTGGTTTTACTTCCTCTGTTTCAGCTTCCATAGATAATGGAGATGAGGTTTTGGTTTTGCTCTCCGTGAAATCAACTCTAAAGGATCCTCTTAACTTTCTCAAAGATTGGAAGCTTCCTGAAATCGGAGATCATTGTAACTGGACTGGTGTTCGGTGCAACTCTCGTGGCAATGTTGAGAAGCTTGACTTGTCGGGGATGAATCTTACAGGTGCTATCTCGGATTCGGTTAGAGAGCTGAAAAGCCTTGTCTCGTTTAACATCTCATGCAATGGATTCGATTCAAAGCTTCCAACATCGCTTCCTCCGTTGAAATCTGTAGATATCAGTCAGAATTCATTCTCGGGGAATCTTTTTTTATTTGGCAATGAATCAGCTGGACTTGTTCATCTCAATGCTTCAGGAAACAATCTCTCCGGAAATCTCACGGAGGATCTCGGGAACTTGGTCTCTTTAGAAGTACTTGATCTCCGAGGAAATTTCTTTCAAGGGTCACTTCCAAGTTCATTTAAGAATCTGCAGAAGCTGAGATTTCTCGGATTATCCGGAAACAATCTCACCGGTAAGTTACCAATAGTTCTTGGAGAGCTTCCTTCACTTGAAAGTGCTATTCTTGGTTACAACGAATTCGAAGGTCCGATTCCACCGGAATTTGGAAACATCAACAGCTTGAAGTACCTCGATTTGGCTATCGGAAAGCTCAATGGTCAGATTCCATCTGAGCTTGGGAAGCTGCAGTCACTTGAGACACTTCTCCTGTACGAGAACAACTTCACAGGAAGAATTCCAAAAGAGATAGGAAACATTACCACGCTAAAGATTCTTGATCTGTCTGATAACGCTTTATCCGGCGAGATTCCAGTGGAGGTAGCTGAGCTGAAGAACCTGCAGCTACTCAACCTGATGCGCAACAAACTCACCGGTTCCATTCCTCCCGGTATCAGCAATCTGGCGCAGTTACAAGTCCTCGAGCTCTGGAACAACACACTCTCCGGCGAGTTGCCAAGTGATCTCGGAAAGAATTCTCCATTACAATGGCTTGACGTGTCTTCAAACTCCTTTTCTGGCGTCATTCCTTCGACACTATGCAGCAAGGGCAACCTAACCAAGCTCATTTTGTTCAACAACACCTTCTCCGGTCAGATTCCGGCGACTCTTACGACTTGCCAGTCACTAGTTCGTGTCAGGATGCAGAACAATCTACTAAATGGTTCAATCCCAATCGGCTTTGGCAAGCTTGAGAAGCTACAAAGACTTGAATTAGCCGGAAATCGTCTCAGCGGAGGGATTCCTGGAGACATCTCGGTATCGGTTTCGCTTTCTTTCATTGATTTATCCAGAAACCAGATCCGATCTTCTCTCCCTTCAACGATCCTCTCAATCCATAATCTACAAGGGTTTTTGGTCGCCGAGAACTTTATCTCCGGCGAAATTCCGGATCAATTACAGGATTGTCCGTCCCTCTCGAATCTCGATCTCTCATCAAACACTTTTACAGGCACTATCCCCTCCAGCATTGCTTCATGCGAGAAGCTCGTAAGCCTCAACCTCAGAAACAATCAACTCACCGGTGAGATCCCTAGACAGATCACGACGATGTCCGCATTGGCTGTGTTCGATGTCTCCAACAATTCCTTAACCGGCGAACTCCCAGAGAGTATCGGAACATCCCCAGCACTTGAACTCCTCAACGTCTCCTACAACAAGCTCACAGGTCCTGTCCCTATAAACGGATTTCTCAGAACCATAAATCCAGATGATCTGAGAGGAAATCCCGGTCTCTGCGGCGGCGTTCTTCCACCGTGTAGCAGATTCCAGGGAGCAACATCAGGCCACAGGAGTTTTCACGGGAAACGAATCGTCGCCGGATGGTTGATTGGGATTGCATCGGTTCTAGCCCTAGGGTTTCTCACCATAGTTACGAGAATTCTGTACAAGAGATGGTACTCAAACGGATTCTGTGGCGACGAGACGGCGAGTAAAGGTGAATGGCCTTGGAGACTAATGGCCTTTCATAGACTAGAATTTACAGCTTCCGATATCTTATCCTGCATCAGAGAATCGAACATGATCGGAATGGGAGCTAGCGGAATCGTATATAAGGCAGAGATGTCACGATCGAGCACAGTCCTCGCTGTTAAAAAGCTTTGGAGATCCGCCGCCGATATAGAGGATGGAACCACCGGGGATTTCGTAGGCGAAGTAAACCTCCTCGGGAAATTGAGACACAGAAACATCGTGAGACTACTAGGATTCCTATACAACGACAGAAACATGATGATCGTATACGAATTCATGCTCAACGGGAACCTCGGCGACGCGATTCACGGCAAAAATGCCGCCGGGAGGCTTCTCGTTGATTGGGTCTCGCGATACAACATCGCATTAGGCGTTGCTCACGGTCTCGCTTACCTCCACCACGATTGTCATCCTCCAGTGATTCACAGAGACATCAAATCCAATAATATCTTACTCGACGCTAACCTCGACGCCAGAATCGCCGATTTTGGCCTCGCAAGGATGATGGCCAGAAAGAAAGAAACCGTTTCAATGGTCGCCGGTTCATACGGTTACATTGCTCCTGGTAAGAAGTTAAATACCGTACCGGTTACTAACTCGGTTATATTTCGGTTCAATCAAACCAATTTCGATTTCATTATCATTTTGCAGAGTACGGCTACACCTTGAAGGTGGACGAGAAAATAGACATATACAGCTACGGCGTCGTTTTATTGGAGCTTTTAACCGGAAAGAAACCCTTGGACCCAGAGTTTGGAGAATCAGTTGACATTGTGGAGTGGGTGAGAAGAAACATAAGAGACAACATTTCACTAGAAGAAATATTAGATCCTAACGTAGGAAACTGCAGATATGTTCAAGAGGAGATGCTTTTAGTTCTACAGATCGCTCTTCTCTGCACAACAAAGCTCCCTAAAGACAGACCTTCAATGAGAGACGTGATAACGATGCTCGGAGAGGCTAAACCGAGGAGGAAAAGCAACAGTAATGAAGAGAACACTAGCTGTAGCATGGCCGAGAAACAGACATCGGTTTTTAGTACTTCACCTGTAAATGATCTTCTTTAGGATGCAAGGAAAGAAGCAAAAATGCCGATAATATTAATTCGTTCGATTCATGTTCTGTATGTAGAAGAGAGATCTTTTGATCCTTTGATTTTATTTTTCGATGTAGAATAACTTCGCTTTTCTTTTACAGGTCATTTTTAGTAACTTTGTGCATTGCTCTGAACCATTTGTTCAAAACATGGTTTTGTTATAGCATATTAAAGTGTAATTTACAAAAAAAGAACATAGAACTAACTACAAAACGGGCAGAGCCGAAAAACTGTAAAGGGGAGAGAAGAAGAAGAAGCTTCTTACATTGTTTTTGTCTTCGCACTTTGATCAGTGACTTGTCTTATTACTGCTTCAAACATAAAGGGTTCTTGTAGATGATTCATTGTTCATAAGTTCATTTGAGCTGTAAACAAAGGATCACATAAACACGGTCTCACAACAAGGAACCAAAACTAGGAGATTTCGATACGGATATCAGATTTGATCGAATCATTGAATGTACCTTTACCAGTAGCCTCTGATGTTTTCATGATCCGGAGCCTTCTCACAGAACCAATAAACATCCTAGACACATGTGAAATTCGGGTTCATAAGAAAGAAGTTGGAGCTAACATAGGACTGAACATGAAAATCATAAGAGTATATGTATACATACCTCCACGGGACATCGCCAACAAGCATCCAATCTCCTTCCTTGTCTTCGTACGTCAGTACTAATCCAGAAGATCCATCTGGAAGTATCCTGAATGGTGTTTCCATATGACCATCGGTTTCACGAGTGCTTGAACCTGATTGCAGAGAGAGTCACCATTCTATTCCAGGCCAAGAGACCTCTTGATAGAAGAAAAAGAAAAACATGAGGAGATTTGAAAAGCACACCTGTTTTGGGTTGCAGAAACATTTCTTCGAGAGTGTTTGACAATGATTCATAGCATTTATGAGCATTCAGATCGATTTTCCTTCCAATGGGAATGCCATCCATTGTCACCTTCACAAACATGGTATTTCTCATCTTTGTTGCATTAGATCTATTCTTGTTTCCTTCTTGACGATTTTCCGAATTCGGATCTTCAGTGGCCGATGTCTTAGCTTGGTTAACCATACTGTTCATTCTGTAAGTCCTTATTGGTGGCCATCCGACAACTTGCCTTCAAATTTTCAAAGGTTTCAAAAGCTCAAATAGAGTTTATTAACAAAAGGATTAAATCTTTAAGCCACTGTAAAATCATCCTCGCAAGACAGACTTCAATCCAGACAACTTTACACAATAATCAGATAGTAAGAGCATCATTATTCTGCAGTATTAACCACTCCATCTCAACAGAAATTTCATTTTCCCTCCAAAGCAAGAATTATAGAAGAATCCCAGTAATAAGAGATTGTCATCTCTGGAAAATGATGATAAATTGCAATTTGCAGATACAATGACCAAAGCAAATTCTTTTATGATTAGGATTGAGGAAGATACACTCAAAATCTTTTACGTATAAAAGTTCAACTTTTCCACATAACAGTGATCACATAACATTCTGTCTGATTGATCCCAAAAATGACAATCAATGATATAAGGATTCTCCACAATAAACTATGATAAATGTAAATGCTTATTCTAGAATTGGCAAGGTTAGGAATCTTAAGGTTAAATCATTAAGAAAGGGAGGAGAATCTCACTCACCCACTGGTTCCAGCCATGGAATCAGCTGTTCTCTTGATCCCAGCAGTTACGCTAGCTCTGCTCAAAGAAGATGATGAAGAAGAAGAAGAAGAAGAATCATCACCATATGGAATCCTACAATTACGATACCCTTTACGACCGAGGCTCAACGTAAGACCAAGCTCGAGCTCATTTCCTACCGGAGAAGAAGAATCCTCACAAGAAACGACGAGATCATCGTCTTTTGACAAAGTCGAAGCCGATCCACTAGCTGAACCGCCTTCCATTTAAGAAAACCAGAAGCTTAGAATCAGAACAGAGACGAATCGTTTGGAGATTTGATTCAAAGGGAAAGAGGAAGAAGAGATGTGTTGAATTTGAAGCAAAGTCTGAGACTTTAAGTAAGGCAGAAACAGTGAGAATGAAATTTAGAAAAAGGGAAACAAAGGATGAACAAGAAGACACGACGGGTGGAATTTGTCTCTTTTTACTTCCCTAACTTTGAGTCTTCTTTCTCGCTAAAATTATCAATTTTTGATGCAAAAAGAAAAAAAGGAAGAAGTTAATGTTTGGCAGAAACCAAACTGTTATAAATATTTCTCACTTTATTCCGTGAATGTATTTATATGCAAGTCTTTTCTTTGTTTCTCTTCTTTTAACAATATCCACTTATAAACAAGGGTACATTTATTGCAAATTTATACTTAATGTATGATAACCAATTTTGCAAATTAACGAAATGATTCTAACATTCTATGATAATAAAGAAATTAAACAAATATGTGATTTTTTTTGTCGTCAAAACAAATATGTGGTGTTTTGTGGTTTTGATTGCAAACTCTAATATAGATCGGATAGATTTTAAAAGAAAATGGTAAAAAAAAAAAAAAAAAAAAAACTAAAAAATATTTTTAAGTATCTTCTCAAACACCAAACGTAAAATTATTAAAAAAAAAAAAAAAGTAGGGGCTCACATGTCAGCTTCATGGGATTCAATCGGACGGCTAAAAAGAAAACTTAGAAGGCTACGTGGGACCCACGTGAAGAGAGAGAGGGACTCGTGCCCACGTCCTTTGGTCCATCTTTCCAAATCGGACGGTACAGATTAGTTCCGGTTTAAAGCTAAAGATCATCACTATATAAGAAATTATTTAATTTAATCAAGTGGCAATCTAATCTTAATCACGTCATTATATAACTGAATTAAAAAAATTTAAAGGAGTTTAGCTGTCCATTTTGAGTGGTGTCCGAATAAAAACCCTGTCGTCTGGAGGGAAGACATAACCGACCGTTGCTTCTTTACTTTCCAAATAAACCGTTTTATTTATTTATTGCAAAGTCAGATAAGAGTTGAATTTTTTCAAAGTGTTAGTTGTTCACGTGGGTCCCCACACTCTCCATTGGAGAAAAGTATGAGATTCGCTGCGGTGTGCAACACCGTAACTATTTTAAGTATCTGATTCTCTGTTCTGACGTGGCAATTGAACCACACAGCCGGTTATCTCCATCTTATCATCTTGTTTAAAATCAATAAACCAGGACCGGTTATTTCCGATTTGATATCAACAACTACATCTTCATCTTCTTTGGCTACTCACGTACGGAACTAAATTTGCAGAGAGACCTGAAAAGTCAACAAAGAAATTCGGACAATAAGCGATGCTGAGGGGATCTCGGCTTCTCCTTTGTCGCTCTTCTCTTTCTTCTTACCTTCTTCGCTTTGATCATCATCATTATTATTATTATCATCATCGTCATCATCATCATCATCATCATAAAAGTTTCTCCAATTTCATCAAACGTAGCTCAATTCGGAAATCTCCAGCTATCAATGCATTTCTCTCTACTCCATCTCCATCACCACTCAACGGGCGCGATGTGTTCTTCTCCACTTCAGCTTCAACTCCAAATCCATATCAAACCAACTCTAAGTCTCAAAAACAAATCAATACGGCTTCATCAGAGAAGATCCTCCGCACGATTTCGAGCTATCTATGGATGAAAGACAATACAGAACTCCGCTTCAGAGTCATGGCTGCCTTAGCTTGTCTCGTTGGAGCCAAATTCTTGAATGTTCAAGTTCCTTTCCTATTCAAATTGGCTATCGATTCACTCTCTTCATCTTCAGCTATTGCTGATTCAAATCCTTATCTACTTGCTGCTTTCGCTACTCCTTCTTCTATTCTCATTGGATATGGCATTGCTCGAGCTGGATCTTCAGCATTCAACGAGCTTCGTAGTGCTATTTTCTCCAAAGTGGCTCTCCGCACCATACGATCCGTGTCTCGTAAAGTGCTCTCGCATTTACACGATCTTGACCTTCGTTACCATCTGAATCGAGAAACAGGTGCTTTGAACAGAATCATCGATCGTGGTAGCCGCGCAGTAAACACGATCCTCTCAGCTATGATTTTCAATATTGTTCCCACCATTCTAGAGTTATCAATGGTCTCAGGTATATTAGCCTACAAATTCGGAGCTGTTTATGCATTCATTACTTGTCTCTCTGTTGGTTCATACATAGCTTTCACATTGGCTGTGACACAGTGGAGAACCAAATTTAGAAAAGCTATGATCCAAGCCGATAACGATGCTGGTAGCAGAGCCATTGACTCTCTCATAAACTACGAAACTGTTAAGTATTTCAACAACGAAGATTACGAAGCTCAAAAGTACGATCATTTATTAGAAAGATACGAAGATGCTGCCTTGAGAACTCAAAAAAGTCTTGCCTTTTTAGATTTTGGACAGAATCTTATAGTTACTACTGCTTTATCAACATCAATGGTATTGTGTTCTCAAGGAATTATAAGTGGTCAGATGACAGTTGGTGATTTAGTAATGGTGAATGGTCTTCTCTTTCAGTTATCTCTTCCTCTGTTCTTTCTCGGTGGTGTTTACCGTGAAACAGTTCAAAGCCTTGTTGACATGAAATCAATGTTCCAATTGTTAGAGGAGAGATCCGATATCGGAGATAGAGATACAGAACAAAAGCTTCCTCCTCTTGTTCTGAAAGGTGGAAGCATCAGTTTTGAGAATGTACACTTTAGCTATCTGCCAGAGAGTACGATATTAGATGGGCTTTCGTTTGTAGTACCGGCAGGGAAAAGTGTAGCAATTGTTGGCGGCAGTGGAAGTGGAAAATCGACAATTCTTAGAATGATATTCAGATTCTTTGATACAGATTCCGGTAATGTAAAGATTGATGGTCAAGATATAAAGGAAGTGAAACTAGATAGTCTTCGAAGCTCCATTGGTGTTGTTCCCCAAGATACTGTGAGTTGCCTTTTCTTACAGAAACTTAACCATATTTGAAAACAGTTGATAAAGTAGCTTTAACGTATAACTGTCATGGCAGGTTCTATTCAATGACACAATATTTCACAACATTCATTATGGAAACCTTTCAGCTACAGAAGAAGAAGTGTATGATGCAGCTAGACGAGCAGCGATTCACGATACGATCATGAACTTCCCAGATAAATATTCAACCGCAGTGGGAGAAAGAGGGCTGATGCTGAGTGGTGGAGAAAAACAAAGAGTGGCATTGGCTCGTGCCTTTCTGAAATCACCTGCAATTCTGTTGTGTGACGAAGCAACGAGTGCGCTCGACAGTGTAACCGAGGCAGAGATCATGAGAGCACTCAGGTCGTTAGCGAGTAACAGGACTTGTGTTTTCATTGCTCATAGACTAACCACTGCAATGCAATGTGATGAGATCATAGTTTTGGAGAATGGGAAAATAGTGGAAAAAGGAACGCACCAAGTGTTGTTGGGCTTATCAGGAAGATACGCCGAATTATGGACGCAACAAAATAGTCTACCTGAAGAGGCCAAGTTTTGACTTTGACGTCAGTTCATTCTTTTTGTTTGGGTTACACATTTTTTAATGAAATTACTTGTGCAAATAACAATGATTTGTAGCCTTATTGACAAAATATATTTATGAGTTAACCTTGTATTGTACGGAAAATCATATGACGTAGAAGAGAGCCAAACTGATTCAATGTAATTGTAATGAATAAAGTCTAAAGATTTTTGTATATTATGGATCAAAAAGCCACTTTGGGCCGGAGAAGTGGCCTTATAAGAGAGTGAAAGAGCAAAAAATATGAGAGAAACCAGAAAATTTCAATAAAATATAAAAAACTGGTTCAAAGCCCAATAAATGATTCCAATGATCCAATAAAAAGTGTCCACGTGGGACCCTGACAAGCGAGTAATCGCACGCGCTAATTCCAGCGCGAGTGAAGAAACGACGGCTGATCCCTTTGTTAAAACAGCCACCACCACCACCTCCTTCGAAGGGAATTACAATGAACCGAAAATCACCGTCAACTTTCTCTTGAGGACAATATATCATCACAACAACAAGACGGTTCTCTGATTTTCCTCGAGGAAGGAATTTTTAATCATTTGTTCGGATTCGATTCTTCTTCTAAGCTCTGGATGTCTTCATGAATTGTTAGGTGAGAATTTTCGAGTTTTTGTAATCTACAGGCAAAGAGAGAGAGATAATTTATATCTTTTGAACATAATTTGGAGATATCGAACCATTAACGATTGGTGGATTTGGATTCGATTGTGTTTGTTTAGTGTTTTCCAACAAATTCATATCTGGTTTGATAATGTGTTTGCTTTCTTGTTGTTGAATCTCGATGTTTGAGTTTTCATAGTTTATTATAATTTTTTTTTTTTTTTTCAGTGGCGTCTTCTTCGTTCTCTCATACCGGTTCTATCTCAGCTGACTTTTTTTTTTTTCAAATCTTCTTGCTTGCTTCTACGCTACATTTTGATTAAACAAACTAAGGACTGTGAAAATTCCTATGCTTGAACTCATGTTATTGTTACGTTCTGTGTCTATGTGTAGACTTTTTCCAGATCGCATCTGTGTCCACTGAGGTTTTTACGTGCTCCGATGTTGCTTGCTTGATAAAACCGATGTTGCTTGTTTTTGCAAGAAAAAGTGTTTAATTTCTCACCTTTATATCTGTATTTTTTTCTGTATCAGATGCGAGCGTTGATGATTCGACTTGGGGTGCACCTACAAGAGTCTTCACGAACAAACAAGTCGTCGGTTACGTTTATTAGCAAGGTCTTGAGTTAAAGCTGAACCACTTTTTTTAAAAAAAAAAACTCGTGTCTTTATAGATTCTTTAGAAGCTAAATCAATTTGGTGTATTATGACTTTTGTTTTGTAGGAAAACAATGGAGGCTCGTCCGGTTCAGAGATCAGGTTCGAGAGAGCTTAGTAGTAACCTCGCTCGTACTTCTTCAATTCAATCTACACCAAAACCTTCAGCAGCAGAAGGTAGTTTCATGAGATCAGATAACTCCCAGTTAATGTCGAGGCCGTTAGGACAAACCTACCATTTGCTTTCCTCTAGTAACGGTGGAGCAGTTGGACATATATGCTCTTCTGCATCCTCCGGTTTCTCAACTAATCTCCATTATTCGGTATCCCATGAGAAACACTACGCAGGAGGCAGTAGTAATGCTGTGCAGACATCAAGCAACGATAGTTCGTGGTGCCATGATTCACTGCCAGGAGGCTTTCTTGATTATGCTGAAAACGACCTGACGATCCAACACAACAATCAAATTGAGGATGGTGACATTGGTGCTGCGTTTGATGACATTCATAAACGAAGTGATTGGCAAGAATGGGCTGACCACTTGATCACCGATGAAGATCCTTTGGTATCTACTAACTGGAATGATCTCTTGCTGGAGACTAATTCCAATTCAGATACAAAGGTATCTAACATTTCTGTTTCATACTAAACTTTACTAATTGATTTCCGTATTCTCATATGTTTATAAATGGACTTACTGTGTGTTAGGATAAAAAATCATTGGAAGTTCCGCAACTTCAAATTGTTCAGCAGCAACCTTCTCCTTCAGTCGATTTGCGACCTGTTAGCACAACATCTTCAAACAGCAATAATGGAACGGGCAAGGCACGTATGCGCTGGACGCCAGAGCTTCACGAGGCTTTTGTTGAGGCTGTCAACAGTCTTGGTGGCAGTGAAAGTGAGCATTTCTATCTCTTTGCTTTCTGTAAAATTTCTATGGGATATGGGATGACGATAACTTTGTATGTTATGCAGGAGCTACTCCTAAAGGTGTGCTGAAGATTATGAAAGTCGATGGGTTGACTATATATCATGTCAAAAGCCATTTGCAGGTTCTCACTAGTCTTTTCCTCCCTACTCTTGCTTCTAAATGCAAAGAATTGTCTTTTAACAAAATATTCATGTTTCTCTTTATCAACGGCAGAAATATAGGACGGCTAGATATCGACCAGAGCCATCAGAATGTGGTAGATACCGAAGTCGTTCCCATCTTCCTTGATGATTTTTCCGTAGAATTCAGTTTTTAAACTAAAACTTCTTTATCACCACAGGTTCTCCAGAGAAGAAGTTGACACCTCTTGAACATATAACATCTCTTGATCTGAAAAGGTAAAAATTTTTTTGTTATGGTAACAACATTACAAATGCAGCATCACTTTTAACAGATTCTCACCTCGTTGCATACATGTATTTATACTACAGCGGGATAGGTATTACAGAGGCTCTGCGACTTCAGATGGAAGTGCAGAAGCAACTCCATGAGCAGCTCGAGGTATGTTCATAAAGGCGCTGCTATCTTTGATTTATGTGTCTGGACGGCGGCTTCAAAGAGTAAATAGGCTCGAATTCTGACTCTAAAACGAATACTTTGGATTAAAAAATGTGTTGTTTTCCTGTGCCTGCAGATTCAAAGAAACCTGCAACTCCGGATAGAAGAACAAGGCAAGTACCTGCAAATGATGTTCGAGAAGCAAAACTCGGGTCTTGCAAAAGGGACAGCCTCAACATCAGATTCCGCTGCCAAATCCGAAGAAGAAGACAAGAAATCTGCTGATTCTAAGGAGCTCGTAGCAGAAGAAACCAGGAAATGCGAGGAGCCAGAGTCTCCGAAGCCAAAGCGCCCCAAAACTGATAATTGAAAGAATCTCTCTACTAGAAATTGGTGTATTGCTAGACAAATTTGGAGTTTCAGAGTTTAACAGTAATGGAGAGAGATGCCTCTTCTCTAGAGGTTCTTAAGAACTTCTCTCTCCACTGTTTAGCTATTTTTCTGATGGAAGACTCTCTCATCAACTCTACTGTGTAGACAAACAACAGATCCACCAAGGAGGAAACTAAAAATAAAGTATTAGTTTGGGAGAGAATCTTCATCGTTCCAATGTAATCTAAATTCTCAACTCATCATTAGTTTTACTGATACAGATTCTTGTTTTTTATATTTTTAGAATATTAAAAACTTTCAGCTTTTCCCCATAAATGAAAATTTAATGTTTAAAATTCACCTCACCAAAACCTATATTTAATCTTTGTTCAACCGTCTCTTACAGAATGTTAATAAAATTGACATCATAATGATACCACACATACATCTTTGTAATTTATATTTACCTATCAATAACAAACACAAAAAAATTGAAGAAGAGAAATCATGACCAAGAAAAAGGAAAAATAATGATTTTAGAGGGCAAAATCATCTGAATGGCTCTACTGGCATTGTTTCCTCCAGTGTAACGGCGGCTTGAAAACACTCAACGGCTTCTTGTATCGACGAGATGGATCCTTCCGCTTTGGACATCTTTCCAAGATTGTACCAAGCCGATTGGTTCAGCCTATCAATCCTAAGAGCCTCCATTAGAAAGCTTCTGATAACCGCTGTGCTTGATCGATTCCCGACTTCCAGTAGGATCTCAGCCTTTGATATTAGGCTTGGGACGTGCATTGGATCAATGTCTAGAGCAGTTGTGAACGACTCCATTGCTTCTTCTAGTTTCCCCTGTTTCATGTACATTACACCTGCCAATTGGTATGCACAAAACTATCAACATTACCGGCCTTCAAGTTGATTGTTTCAAATGCCAATACTCAGTTGGGAGAAGAAGACGATACCTTCAGTGTGGTATCGAACGGAAGAGTAAGGCGCTATGAGTCTTGATCTCGAGAGACATGTCTCTACGTCACGCCATTGTGAGAGGTTTATGTAGATATGAGCTAGATCGTGCCACGTCCCAAGCTCCAGACTCCTCAATTCCTCTACATATCCCTGTGATGTATAAATCTGTCTCAGGGTTAATATGCTGCATCATTAAAGAGTTTGGAGGACAAATGAAAACATAGAATATATTTACCTTCGGTAGCTTCTTCGCAGAATTGAAGCTTTTGCTCTGAACCTGAAGAAGTGCAAGAAGTTGTGTGTAAGTCTTAATCGCATCTTTCACTTCTCCTTTAGCTAAACGAAGCTTTGCCTTCAAACGCAACAACTTCCCCTGTTCCCACTTCCCTGTCTCGTTAAGTGCTGCATCAACGATCGTCTCTGCATCTGAGAACCGCTTCTGCGCTGATAAAATCCGAGCCAAAAGCAACCATACTTCAAGATCGGACTCTGCTCCGAGTTTCAACGCCCATTTGGCGTATGTTAATGCAGAATCCAGCTTCCTCTGCTCTGCATTCTCTATCGCAAGACGGTGCACAACTCTCGGATTTGTCATGTCCGAAGATTCCAGCGCCTGTATCCCCTCAGATTGCCTAGCTACTCGTTCGGTCTCGGTAACTGCCATTCTCGAGCTTTCCGTCAGCGTTATCCCTAAAACCAGACGCGCCGCTCCATCTAATTGACTGCATTCGTTCCCCAAGTTTCCAATCGCTCTACGGGCATAATCTAACCCTTCCTCAGCAAGACCAGATCTCTCACCGCAGATCTTGGAAGCCATCAGCAAGCCCAAAATCCGGTTTGGATCCTCCCGTTCCGAAAATAGCTTCCTAAGTAAACTGAGAGCAACAAGACCTTCTCCTGCACCTTGATAACACAGAGACAATGTATAATAAAGTTCCCTTTGATCTAAAAGCTCAGGGCTTAGCTCTTCGAATTGCTTAGCCAGAGCGGTTAGATCGCCTGCCACTGTAAGAGCAAAAGACAAGTGGTCTAAGATTGCCGCATCCCACGAGATTCTTTTCTGATTAACTTTCCTGAGAAGTAACATCAGAAGAAGAATAGCTTCTTCAATATTGTTCCTCGGAATGAATGATCCCTCAGTCTGAGAACGCAGGTTTGGTGGCACTGCTTCTTCCCCGGAATAGAGAAGGAACACAGCATACTCTTTCTGGATTCTCGCAGTAGTTTCTGGGTCGAGTTTCCAGTGATTGAGGAGAGCTCTTCTATACGACAAGATAGCATCACGCGGCGAATCAGCAAGTTTCCACAGCTCGGGAAGTAGCTCAACCGCTTTCGTCAGAGTCTCCTGCAACTTAATATCGCCAGTCACATTTTCTGACGCACCTTCCAACAAAGAAGCCTCAACTATATCAAGAATAACTCTGCAAGACTGCGCAGCTTCTGCAAAACAGATTCAAGAGATATTTCCGTTTAGCCAAAAAAAAAGTAATACAGAATCACAAGAAAAGATTGTTACTACCTTGGAACCTTCCAAGACGCTGGAGAGATTTGGCTTTGAGATAAATGGCTTCAAAAATTAAACTAACAGCATGTTTAGACATGGAAGGTGGAGGAATAGCAGGAAAGCCGCCTTTAGATCGTCTTCTATGTTTCCGCTCTTCTCTAATGGTTAGAGCACTTTTCATCTTTACTGTGATCCCATTGATATCTATCCCTTCAAAGACTCTCAATGCAGCCTCTATATTTCCTTTCTGATACTCAATTCTTCCCAAAAGCGCTCTCGCCTCCTGAAACAAGAACAACACAATGAGTCTCTGCTTGTTCGGTCAACAAAGCTCACAAGTGGTTGAGAAATCATACCTCATAGTTCAAAGAACTTGTCTCACGCAGAGATAACTCGGCCTCTTCAATGTTCCCATTATCAAGTTTCTTTGCATGCTCGCTCTCTGCAGCTGATAAAGCTGAGCTCACATTGTAGTCTCTACCTACTCCATGCTCAGATTTCGCGTCTTCATCTTCTCTAAGTCTCATTTGTTCACCAGAACACAAACACTTCATTTTAATCTTCCTTAAACTTGATATGAGTTTGCGTGAATGCAACTTCTCGGGCCTAATCTCTCTGTTCTTCATATCTTCTCAAAAGGTTCGATGATCTTCAAGAAGTAAACACATTAGAATCTTCAAGAAGATCGAAAATTGGATCAAACAAGACATAAAAAGGAAACCAAATATTCACATTATCACTGCTGCAGATAGAATAAGAACTTTCATGATCAAATCATGATACAATCAAAGAATTGTTATCGATAAAAGACAGTAAAAACTCAGCATGAAACTAAAAAAAACTCACCACCTAGAAAAAGAAAAGCGAATCCACGAGAAAATCGAGAACTTTGGGGATTGTAACTCAGTTCAGTATCCAAAAGCTCGAAATTTTAGAATGAAATTGACAACAAAAAAGCAATAAAAACCCTAATTCAGATCGATTCGCAAACCCAATTGGAGAGATTGAAGTAATAACAATGATCAAGAAACAAAAAGGGGAAAAAAGAAAAGAGAAAGAGAAAGACAAAAAGAACAGACCTTTGATTTTCCAGGAAAAAGGAGAAATTAAGAAATCCGACAGCCATAGTCGCCTCGAAATTCCACAGAGACTTATTCCGATTCGAAACAATCAAAGGAAGCAAACAATCCACGAAAGTTTATTAAAAGAAAAAGAAAAAAATAATCTGATATTTTCTTCTTCTTCGTCTTCGTCTTTTGTTTTGTTTTTCACCCTTTTACTTTCTTCTCCGCCTTTTTGCCTTTGTCACTTTGTGCATCGGTGTGAGTGAGTTTTGTTTGCCTCTTTGTTTGGTGTTTTCTTCAGTAATACCAAAAAATTAAAATTGTGAAGAAGAAAGAATAAGTGCAGTGCAGGCGAATATAAAACAGCGGATGGAATTTTTCGAACAGATCTGTTTACTTTACTTAACTTATGTACTGATGACATTTATCACCTTTTTCTTTTCTTTTTTTTTTCCTTTTTTTTAAGTTATTTTAATTTTAACATTTTGCGTGTTGAAAATGTCTTTTGCGGCTCCTTTTTTATCCATTTATTAATTAGTTTTTTATACTATTGCTGATTCTATGACGAATTATTTCAATTATGTCAATAAAATATATTGAGAATTACATGTCGTCATACTGAAAATTATGTAGTATTTTTCATATTGAAATTGTATTCCTTGTTTTCAAAATTTAATAGTATATGTGGAGACCTATAATTGAATTAATACTACTTACTGACTCTTGTTAGGTAGGTGAAAAGAGTTGATCATGATGAGGATAGTTTTACAGCTAGCTGTCATTTCATGAAATATAAAGATTAACTTACACATTTGAAATTCAATATATGGTCAATCTCATCATACATACTTTAGATATTGTCATTATACATTAAACCTAATTAAGCTAGTCTATTACTATCGCAATTGTGAATGGGCCATGAGGTTGAATGCATGTGTGAACCAATGAGTGGCCACGTGTATGGCTTTGACATTCACAACAATTTGACCATTATTTTGTTTTTGATGGAAAACAATATGTATATTTCTTATAAATGAGAATTCCTAAGCCTAATTAATCTTGCAATCGAGTTTCATATGGTTGAAAATCTGTAAAGACATTACTACTTAATAAATTAGACAGCAAACTCATCTGGCAAACCTAGTTAACAACATACTACCAACTACTAATTGTGAATTTTTTTGTTGGATAAAAGAAGAATACAAGACAAATGTCCTTTTTTTATCATCAAAAAGAGAAAAGGGCTTCCTAAGACTTATTTTAATAAAGAAAACAAATTAAACTGTACAAACCAAATGAAAAACACCGTTGCCATCCCTATCCTCTTCAAAAAAAACATAGTTAGCTAATCCATCCACTAGACGATTAGCCTCTTTATTTACATGGAAAATTATCTAGTCATTTGAAATGAAATCATAACATAAACGTAATAGAAAAGATAGAGAGTAAATATCACTAATCCTTAATTTTAAGAAACCCGCCACAATTTTAGAGTCTATTTCTAGTATGACATGTGAAATCAAATATAATAACCACAACAATTTTTTTTTTCTTTATGAAAAACAAATTTTAACATAAATTGTAAAAAAAGAAATAAAATATACAGCTCCATTTTTGTCTTGGGCATGATTCCCAACATAGTTTTAGATTAGTGGTTTTATTCCCTTTTTAGTACTTTTTTCAAAATTTTAAAAATCACCTTTTCATATCTACTTTGTTTCGACCTTTTTATGGTAAAACTACTAGATCTACTGGTTTTCAGGCGACATATCTCCCTTAAAAAGACCCCGTGTTAATACATGAGTCGTCCTTGATCGTATATCACCATAGTGTGAACTTTCTCACCAAGTGTGAAGCATCTATTGAAATTATCTCTGTTTCTATAGACCTTATCTCACAAGTATGGTGAAGTTTTCTCACCTTCTGCTCCATTGGTGAAGTTCCTCATACCTGAGTATCAGGATTTCTAGCCTTTACAAGCACTACTACCATAATCTTGTTTCGCAGGAAGCTTAATACTGTCAAACCAAGGAAGATATGACCAATAAATACACTGCCTCACAGAAAGGGAAAGCTATAGCCCATGTAGAATCTACTCAGCATGTCTCTTACGTCTGAGTACCCTCCTTTGATACTTCTACACTTATCCAATCTCATGGACTGACAACGGTGGGTAGAGTTACAAATGCAAGACAACAAAGAATAGCATCCCTTATTCCTTTCCTTTGTGAACATTGGAGAACAAAAGAAAAAGTTACTGGAGCAGATCTAGGCCAAGGCTGCTATCACTTTAAGTTCTCAAACATGGAGGACCTTAACCAAGTTCTCAATAATCGCCCTTACCACTTTGCTAGGTGGATGCTCATATTGCAAAAATTGGAAGCAATTACAGACCCTTCCTTTCCTTTCCAAATTCCCTTCTGGATAAAGGTACAAGGAATACCTCTCCACCTATGGTCTGAAACAACACTCTCTTGCATTGGGAATGATATAGGAACCTAATTTACTAACTCAGGAGGAAGAATGAAGGTCATAATCAATGGACTGAAACCTCTGATTATGACATCTCTGGTGGAGTCTGCTACGGGTGGAAAAGTACAAGCAAATCTAGTATATGAAAGATTAGGTAAGCACTGCTTTACCTGCTTTAGGCTCAGCCACGAAGAGAAGGATTACCCTTATAAAACCTCTCAGGAAAAGAGTTTTGTGAACCACCATACTTCTAGAGGATCCTCCCTTACACTCCCAAGCAACAACCAGCTCAAAATTAGTAAGAATTTTTAGGGAAAGTCAGACACGAACAGATACAACTCTGAGTTCGTGAGAGGACAACAATACTCAAGGCAGGGATTAGGATCGGAGTATAGATGTGCCAACAATGAACACCAATCTGAATCTCATACTCTCTTTAATAGACTCCAATCCCATGCGATGAGAAATCCCCGATACATCCCCAGAGGAAATAGAAATGACTCACGAGAGAGGTAGCTCATCAGGAAAACACAGATAAGCCTTCTGGAGCTATTAAAAACTATAACCTGCAGAATACAACACTGCATGACAATACCATTATGCAAACAGACAATCACAATATTGTTGAACCTACATCACCAATTATTTCAATGGACCAAGCTAAAGGTGAAATCAAAAACTTCATGAACCAGTACGCCACAAGTGCAGATCCTACTGAAACTGCAGTAAGACAGGAAAGGTACCGCCAAGCTAAAGAAGAGGGTCTCATTGAAAAATCTGCAGAAAGGATGGTAGAAATAGCACAAGCACGAGATGGTGTGATAGTACAGGGGGACCAAGCTATACTAGTTGGAAGAACACTAGTGCCCAAAGACTAGATTTTAATCAAACATATGTAGTCACTACTCCTAGACTGGCAAAGAAAGCTTCCAAAAAGAAAACCGGAACAGTACCTATTAGAAGGAAGATTTCAAAGACCCCCTTGATGCTAACAGTTGCAAATTCGAGAAAGAGGAAAACTTCGACTGGTCGAACACCTTTGAGAAGGAAACTTATACTGGATGCATCAGGAACTGCTGTGATCAGAACACCATTAAATGTTCCTGCGATACACTCACCTCCTGCGGCTGCACCACAAGAAAATACTGCTTCATCTTCTCAGGCTCCCTCAATACACCTAATTCTTGCAACTAATAAGAAAATGGTGGATTTTCAAAATCCTCCCAATCTTGTTCCTTAAAGGTACTGAGCTGGAACTGTCAAGATTTGGGAAACCCCTTGACAGTTTGTCGTTTAAAGGACATACAATCCCGTATGTTCCCAGACATAATTTTTCTAATGGAGACAAAAAACCATGAGCAGTTCATATTAAATAAAACGCATACCTTGGGCTTTCCAAACCATAAAATCATTGAACCACATGGACATGGAGCAGGAGGTCTTACCTTGCTATGGAAAGATGAAATCTCATTGAGTATTAAAGATGAATCCTCCAATCACCTTGATGTGCGTATTACTTATGAGGGCAAATCATTCCACACATCCTTTATTTATGGGGACACTGATAAACGGAAAAGAAAAGAGCAGTGGAATAGATTTACGACTGTGAATGAAATCAGAGACACACCTTAGATCCTCATAGGAGATTTCAGCTATATAACTTGCAGTCTTGAAAAACAGGGTGGGACATAACGCACAAATAATTCTTTCATAGACTTCCGCACTTTTATCTCTCATGGAGAGGGAACAGAAACTCACATGTGGTAATGTGCAGATTGGACCATGCTTAAGCTAATCCAGCTTGGAATGACCTTTTCCCCATAGCTCACTGTGAATATCTCGGGTATGAAGGTTCTAACCATAAACCAATCCTTATATGCCTGGAACCTGCAAGGAAAAAGAAAAAAGGAATCTTCAGGTTTGACAGGAGATTACTCAATAATGAAGAACTACAACCTAGCATTGATGAGGCCTGGTTAGCTGATGCTACACTACCTATAGCTAGACGATTAGAAAGAGTTAGAACTGAAATAATAGAATGGTCAAAGCAAAAACAGAGAAATAGCCGCATACAAATTGAAGAAACCAAACAAGCACTTGAACAGGCAATGGTAAGTCCTCTTAACAATGATACTTTTCTGAAGGAACTAAATGACACACTAAAAGAAGCTTATGCGGCGGAGAAAGCTTTTTGGAAACAAAGAAGTTGGGTCCTGTGGTTAGGTTTGGGAGACCGAAACACAAAGTTCATCCACGCAGCTGTAAACAGTAGAAAAACAAGAAACAAACTTACAACCATTGAAGATGCAAATGGAAACTCAGTCTTCAAGGATGAGAATATTACAGCAGCTATTACAGATTATTTCCAGAAATTATTCACAACAGCCTCGACAAGCAGAACCAATGTAATTGAAGAAGCCTTAGAACCAAAGGTCACCGAGGAGGATAATGAATACCTGACCAGACGACCCTCAGATTTGGAGATTAAGCAGGCGATCTTCTCTATCAACGAGGAGAAAGCACCTGGTCCGGATGGTTTTAGTGCCTCTTTCTTCCAAGCTAATTGGCAACTCCTAGGCCATGCGATTACAAGTGAAGTCATAAGTTTTTTCCGACAAGAAAAGTTGCCAAGGCATTCCAACTCTACTTATGTTAGACTTATTCCAAAGCATTAGATCCCTAAACAAGTTGTAGATTACCGACCTATTGCTTTGGCCAACCTCTATTACAAGACAATATCTAAGATCCTGACTCGAAGGATGAGACTAATACTGAGCAAAATCATTGATGAATCCCAGTCAACTTTCGTACCGGGAAGGTCCATACTAGAAAATATACTCATAATACATGAAGTATAGCACTATTTACAACATTCAAAAGCGCAAAACACTGCTCAGTAGCCATCAAAACGGACATGAGCAAAGCATATGACCATTTAGAATATAACTTCATTGAGAAGGTGCTTACCCGATTAGGTTTCAATTGTTGATGTGTGCAATGGATAATGGAGTGCGTCAAGACTGTCACATAGTCCTTCTTGATCAATGATCATCCCATGGGCAAAGTCATTCCGCAACGAGGCATACGGCAAAGAGATCCACTATCACCATATTTATTCATATTGTGTACTGAAGTGTTGTATGGCCTATGCAGGAAAACACAAGCAAATGGCGACCTGCAGGGCATTTGTGTGTCAAAAGAGGGACCAAAGATAAACCACTTGCTCTTTGCCGATAATACTATGTTTTTTTGCAAAGGAAATCAAAAAAGCATCAACACATTGAAGGGAATATTGCAGAAATACGGGGAAGCCTCAGGTCAATCCATCAACAAACAAAAATCCACAATTGTTTTCTCTAAAAGAACTCTCCAGTTCAAAAAGGAACAAATCAAGCAGGAACTCCAAATATCACAAGAACGAGGCTTAGGGAAGTATTTGAGCTTACTGGAGCAGTTTGGAAGACAAAAGAGGGACCTTTTCTCTTCAATAGTTGACAGAATCAAACTGAAAGCTGTAGGTTGGGCAACAAAATTCATGTTCTAAGCTGGTAAGATGTCCATGATGAAGAGTGTGTTAACGGCCATTCCTTCCTACGCGTGTTCCTGTTTTCTCATGTCCATATCTTTGTGCAAGCAAATCCAATCTACACTGACTCGTTTTTGGTGGGTCTCAACGCCTGGTACTAAAAAAGATGGCCTGGACTGCATGGTCAAAACTTACAAAACCCAAAAACAAAGAGGAAGACTAGGATTCAGAAACATTAGCAACTTCAACATATCTTATATAGCTAAACTAAGCTGGAGACTAATTCAGAATCCGCAGACACTCCTTGGCTGTGTTCTGCTTGCAAAAATACTGTAAGGACTCAAACCTCTTAGAATGTAGTGATACCGGAACAATGTCACATGGCTGGAGAGGCATCCTTCGTGGAAGAGACCTGATACTAAAACACCTAGGTTGGGCTAGGCAATGGCCAGGAAATAAATTTTTGGAGTAATAACTGGTTGTCTTCATCACAAAAACAAGCACCAATGAGACCTGCACCATCAGATCAAAGAGAAATGAAAGTCTCATAATTGATCAACCCAATTACGGGATACTGGGATGAGAAAGATTTGATGTAATTTGCCCACACCATAAACCAGAAATTCTACGAATCAAACCGAGCAAAAGGGGAGTACATGATAAGCGAATATGGCTAAAGGAATCAACTGGAGAGTATTCTACAAAATCTGGATACAGAACTCTAGAGGAGGAGGATTTAGACACAAACAATGCAGCTGAAGCCATCAATTGGATTAAAGAGGTATGGAGTACTAAACTACTTCCAAAAATTACATACAAGAGGAAATCTATCAACCAGAATATACTCTATAAACCCAAATTGCAAAAGATGTGGGGAAGAAGAGTCAACGACACACCTCCTTGTGAATTGTCAATTTGCTAGAAAAGTCTGGAACTTGACTCCAGTAACAAAAATACAATTCAGTCATGATACTAACAATTTCCTTCCATTCTGGAAGAAGCTACTCAAAGCACACTGTTTACCACCTATTGGTCTGGTTAATTCTCCAAATGCAGGTTGGTTATGTTGGAACCTTTGGAAGGCTAGAAACAACATGTTATTCAAGAACAAAGCTTGGTCAGAAGAAGATACAATTCTCAAAGCAATCATTGACACAAAGGAATGGGAAACAACACAAAACAAATAAAAGAGTAAAAATCAAACCTTCTTATCTTTGATCGTGAACGAAGACCACCAGATCCAATGTTTCTGTGATGCCTCCTGGGATTCATCTTCTCATCGAGCTCGTCTGGGATGGAGCTTCTGCATCAATGGCCGACACAACATCTCCAAATCGACTCACGTAGAATACGTTGGATCTCCTCTTATGGCAGAAGCACTAGCTTTACTCGAAGCTATCAGAAGTGCTACAGATCTATGCTTCGATCAAATCTCTTTCAGATCAGACTCGCTTTCTCTAATTAAAGCCATCAATTCAGGCTCAATACCATCAGAGATACATTGAGTGTCTTTAGATATCTCTGATCTTCTCCACAACTTCACTTCCGTAAACCTTTCTTTTATTTTGAGAGAGAAGAACTCAATTGATGTTAATTAGCAAAATCAGCCTTAATGGCTTGTAACCAATCCACATTTTAAGTTCGGTGAATGCATTTATTGGTTTGATAAAAAAAGACATAAATTGTAGAAAAGAAGTTGTGTTTTTTTATTTACGAGTTTCGATCACTTGATTGGTCCATGATCTTTTGTGTCTTCGTGACTCTCATGACACTAAAACCATGGAGTAAAAAGAAGAATCGTCTCAATTTGAAAATAAATTATCTCGAATCAAAAAATTTGTTTTTATGAAATCTAGGTTTAAAGAATAGAATTGCTTGATTATTATTGATGTGTACAAGTGTTTATATAGATACAAGTGAGGGTAGAAACGGTAATACACTTTACATAATTATATGTCATATCCCTAATACTCCCCCTCAAGATGGAGCGTGTAAATCAAGAATGCCCAGCTTGGACCGTAGATATAGGAACTGATCATGACTCAAAGCTTTGGTGAAAATATCAGCCACTTGTTCGAGTGTTGGAACATGAGAAGTCGAAATATTGCCAGCAGAAATTTCATCCTGAATAAAGTGACAATCACTCTTAATATGTTTGGTTCGTTCATGAAAAACCGGGTTGGAAGCGATGTGAAGAGCCGCTTGACTGTCACAAACAAGATTCATTGGTGCATCATGATCAATACCAATATGGCGAAGAACATCCTTGACCCAGAGTAAATTTGTTGTTGTCATTATCATTACACGATTCTCGGCTTTAGCAGAAGAACGAGATACTCGAGATTGTTTCTTTGATTTCCAACGAATAGGTGAAGAATCAATCATTACCAAATAGCCGATAACAGACTTACGTGTGATAGGATAAGTGTTGAAATCAGAGTCACAATATGCTGTAACTTGGAGTAAGCCTTGAGAAGATAGTAGAATACCTTGTCCAGGCGATGACTTGAGGTAGCAAACAAGAAGAGTAGCTGCTTCCCAATAATCATCAAGAGGCATTTGCATAAACTGTGCAAGAAAGTTAACAGCATAGGTAATGTCGGGTCGAGTATGTGTGAGGTACACCAATCTACCAAGTAAACGACGATACTGAGAAGGGTCTGCACATGGCGGGCTTGTAGACTTGGCAAGATTGTTGTGTTGTACAATGGGAGTATTCGCCGGTTTAGATCCTAGAAGACCACATTTGTTAATAATATCCAAACAGTACTTGCACTGAGGAAGATAAATACCTTCGGAACTTTGAGCAACCTCAATACCAAGAAAATATTTGAGAGGACCCAAATCCTTCATCTTGAAACAATCACTCAAATAAGCCTTGAAACCAGAAATGACTGATAGCACGTTTCCACAAACTATTAAATCATCAACATAGACGAGGACATGAAGGATAACTCCATCGACATTGTATGCAAAGAACGAATAATCCTTTGAAGATTGTGTGAACCCGTAATCCAACAGTGCAGTAGAGAGTTTGGAGAACCACCATCTAGGTGCCTGATGAAGACCATAAAGAGATTTTTTAAGCTTACAAACCATGTTAGGATTCGTTGTGTGAAATTTAGGCGGAGGTTTCATATAAATTTCCTCATCGATGTCACAGTGTAAGAAAGCACTATGGACATCCATCTGATGAATTTCCCAACCTTTGACTGCAGCCACTTTGAGGAGAAGGAGTACCATTTGCATCTTAACCACAGGTGCAAATGTGTCCGAGAAATCAACCCTTTCCTTTAGATGATTACCCAAACCAACAAGACGAGCTTTGTAACACTCAAGTGAACCATCGGCCTTGAACATGATGCGATAAACCCATTTTGAGCCAAGTGCTTTACATCCGTGAGGGAGAGGTACAAGTGTCCAAGTCTTGTTTTCTTCTAGAGCTGCAACCTCATTGCTCATAACATCACACCATTCTTTAATATGAACTGCTTGCTTATAGGTAACAGGTTCTTCAATCATGTCAAGGGCAGCCAAGAACATTTGATGTGATTTGGAGAACCTGTCACTAGACAAAACATTTGCTAAAGGATGAGAACACATACCTGAAGATGATGAGGAAGAAAAAGTAGAGAGAGAGAGAGAGAGGGGATGTATCGAGGTGGATATCATTGGTGACATAAAGTGCAAGTAGTACCGATGACCGTTTGTTTCGGAGACCACGACCAAGAAGTTTTGTACTAAGATCAAGTGAAGGTTGTGAAACAGGAGATGTGTCAACCGGAGGTGATGGAGGAAAGGACTTACTCCCCCTGGCTTCAATGATCGGAGGCGTAGTCACAGGAACAACGTCCGCTGAAACTAGAGTACAAGGCGGACTTGGAGGTGAAGGAGGCAAAGGAGAAACTGGCTCAGTATAAGGGAACTCGGTTTCAATAAAGACTACATCTCAAGAGACAAAAATATCAGCTGTCTCTAGATCATAAACCCGTCAACCTTTCTGTGTGGATGAGTACCCAATGAACATGCATTTCTGGCTTCGAGTGTGAAACTTATCATGATTTGCAGTAAGCTTCATAGCAAAGCATAAGCTACCAAAGACACAAAGATGATCATAAGACGGTGGAGAAGAATGTAGGATCTCATACGGAGATTTGTAGTTAAGAAGAGATGTAGGTGTTCGATTGATGAGATATGCTGTAGTAAGTACACTTTCTCCCCAAAACTTGACCGGTAAGTTTGCTTGGAACAATAAAGAGCGAGCCATATTCAGAATGTGACGATGCTTGCATTCCACACGTCTATTTTGTTGTGGTGTTTAAACACCAGAAGTCTAATGTATAATGTCGTTGTCAAGAAAGAACTGTTCGAGACAAAGAAACTCGCTCCCATTATCACTACAAATGATTTTGGTGTCTTTGTTAAATTGGCGCTTGGCCATTGTAATGAATCGTTTTAGAATGACAGCGACTTCACTCTTAGCAAGAAGCAAATGAGTCCAAACAACACATGAATGATCATCTACAATAGTTAGAAAATAGTGTGCTCTGCAAGTAGAAGCTTGTTGGTAAGGTCCCCAGACATCACAGTGAATCAAAAAAAAACTTTCATCAGCTTTATTAGAAATGTCGGAAAAAGGTATCTGAGTTTGCTTAGCTTTTAAACAAATGTCAAAAAAATCCTTTAAATCACTAGTAGAAGAATCAAAACCGTCTAAAGTAGATAAAACAGTAGATAAGACTTTCGTGGAAGGATGTCCCAAACGATAATGCCATTTTGTCTGCGAGGATAAAACCAAAGTATGAAGGGCAGAAGCGGAGACATGTCCACGAAAACGATAAACCCCATCTCTCTCTTCACCTGCTCTAATCACGATCTTCGTAGTGTGGTCCTGAAATAAGCAAAGTTTGTCAATGAAAATAGCAAAGCAAGATATATCACGAAGCAGACGAGCAAGAAAGATGAGTGTGCAAGATAAATCATCAACAAACAACACACGATGCAGAGTAATGTTGTGTGTAAGTACAAGGGAGTCTTCACGAGTGGCATAAGTGTGTTTGCCATTAGGCAAAACTATAACACTTCGAGGAATATCGTAAACATTAGTAAGTAAATCAAAGTCACCCGTCATGTGATGAGAGGCACCAGACTCGAATAAAAAATCCACACAATCAGTCTTACCAGACAACTTCTCTTGGGTAGAAGAATCCGATTTCAGTAGATTAATGAGAGTAGACCATGTATGTTTGCTTATACCCAGAATGTCAGACTGCTCTGGTGGATCGCCTTCAACCTGAGCATTGTTTGCATGAGCAGAACCACCACGACCACGGCTTCGTCCTCGTGCAGAGCTCTTACCGTGACCTCGTGAAGAATCAGTGCGACAAGCTGAGTCTCCATATTTCTTAACCCACCAATCAGGTAACCCGTGTAGTTGGAAACATGTGTCAACACTATGATTTTGTCAACCACAATGTGTACAAGGACCAGAAGAAGGAGAATGAGTGACAACAACAATAGCTTGAACACCACTCTGAACTGCGAATCCAACTGCATCCAATCGCTCTTCCTTAGATCGTGCAATAGTGAGATGACGTTCTTCAAAGATGATCTCAGAATAGACTTGATCAAGACTCAGAGAATTATCTTGATTCAAACGGCTTAGAAGATTAGTCTAAACTATTCCAAAATGAGGTGCTTCGAGACCCATCAAAAACTGATGAATACGCCCATGTTCTCGACATTGAGTTTGCTTGAGACGTTGTGGACAAGAAGAATTACTGCAGCAACATTCGATAGGAGGTTCAAAATCGTCCAAGTCATCCCATATCATCTTAAGTTTCCCAAAATACTCAGCAATGTCCGAGCCACCTTGTGTACAACTCGCAAGAGAAGCTTTAAGTTGATGAACCCTAGAAGCATTACCGATGGAGTAACGAGTTTTGAGATTATCCCAAAGAAGCTTGGCGTTGTCAACAAAGGAGATAGCCTTTTGAACCTGAGGATCAAGACTTGAATACAGCCAACCAACGAGCATTGAATTGGTTTATACCCATCGAGAGTAGTCTGGAGAATCGTTTGATGGTTGCGAAAGAGATCCATCAATGAACCCTGATTTATGCTTGGCCTGAAGGTTATTGCGAGCTAGCTTAGCCCACTTCTCATAGTTGTTGGCACCAATTAGAAGAAACAGAGTCAATACATGGTGTGGATGATCTGACGTAGATAGAAAATAAGGAGAAAAAGTAATCTCCGATGTAGATAAGGATGGTGTATTCATCATTGTAGAAGAGAAGAGTAGATTGAGAAGCCGTGTAGAAGAAGAAGAAAACTCGAAGGTCACGAGAGGGAGAAGAGAGACAGCGTAAGGTTTAGAAAATTAGGTTTAGGGATCTTTGCTCTGATACCATATGAAATCTAGGTTTAGAGAATAGAATTGCTTGATTCACCTGATTGTCCATGATTTTTGTGTCTTCGTGACTCTCATGACACTAAAATCATGGAGTAAAAAAAGTAAAATCGTCTCAATTTAAAAATAAATTATTTCGAAATAAAACTTTTGTTTTTACAAAAAGAAAGATAAATGAGGGACCTGAAATTAAAACCATGATTAATATTACAAGGTGATTCACACCATTTATGCCAAAGGTAACGTGAGAGACGACAACCCGACAGGATGCAGAGTACCGTGGCTAACACAATGAGTCTTATAATAAGCCTCTCCATATCGTATTGTTAACAAATTGTTAATTTTTAGAATTGTGTCTGCTTCTTCTTGCACTCCAATATTATCCACTAGTGATGTGTATTTTCTGATAATTGTAAGTTTACATTTTGAGGCTCGACTACAAATGTAAACTTTGCATTTTTGGGACTTGGTCATTTATGTAAAGCTTACATATTTTATTAAGGTATCTATTTTATGAGTACATACATATATTCTAAAAAATGTAAAGCATGGATGATGTGTTCGCATAAGAGAAACTGCCAAAACAATATATAGACCATACTTTTCATTTTTTACCAAAATAAATCATTTTTTTCATTAAAAATATTAATACCCAACCTCTAATAGGGTTAGATAACAATATCGAGATTTTTTATAAGTCTGATGGTTATAATGATCCAACTAATAAATTTGACATCAGAGTTTGACTTTTTTCCACTATAGTTGGTAGATTATAAGAAATTTTTGGTGATGTGCTTTAGGCTATGGATCAAACTTTGTTGATATAAAAAAATTGTTAGATTACAATTTTCTTTGGAAAAATTTCGATCAAACATGGAACTAACTAAAAGGGTCAAACTAAACACGGAACTATCGTAATTATTGATTAAACCACATATTTGTTGTTGACTTTTAATTAAACCCTCAACTTTAAGTTGACAGAGCCAATTCACCCTCACGTTAATCGATTAACAAAAAAATTTAACTCTGTTTAATCCTTTTAATCCATCTGGTTAAGTGAAACACTGAGTTTCATTTATGCTGAACAAAATAGAAAACCGAGGAAGGTAACCCTAAATCGAGAAAGACTCCAAAAATTACCAAATCGACTTTGTCTCCTTCACTTATCTCTTTTTGTTAATCGAATCAAAAATGCCAAGGAGAAAACTGGAAGCTATGCATAGTTTTGTAGCATATTATCGAAGTAGTCGTAGCCTTTCAGCTTATATGTCTACTTTGCAAAATGTGGTTTAACAAACTGAGAGAGCAAATCATGAACAAGAAATTGATAATTGCCTGAGGGATTCTAAGGTCGAAGATGAGGAAGATATGGATAAGAACGACGAAGAATATGTTGAGGAATATTGAGAGCGATTGGGTGTAGACAAAGATGAGTCAACTAAAGATGAAGAAGATAGTAGAGATGATGAATGGGATGAGGAGAGGATTCCAGATCAATTGTCATCAGACAAAGTTGAAGAAGATGTTCATGATGCTGGTGAGTGTACTAAACCAAAGGATTAAAGAGTTTACCTACAGTTAGGAAAACCTTCAACTCTCTTGAAGATGTCAAAATAACCTTATTAAGGTACTCATTGAAGCCTCAATTTGATTTTAAGATTTACAAATTGGAGTATAATAAAGTATGTTATAAGTTTTCGGACAAGTGTTGTCCATGGATGTTCTATTGGTTCCTATGAAAAAGGGTAATAAAGATGCAAGTGGAGGTGTTTCTTGATGAGAATTCGTGTTGTAAGTAAGGTTACACAAGGATGCTAAAAGAGAAGACTATAACATGGTTGTTGAAGATAGGTTCACGAAGAATCCGAAGTCGACAAAGCATCAAATGGCAGCTAAAATTTTGAGAGTATACAACCTCACTGTTAGTGTAGTGCAGTGCGCTAAAGCAAATGCTGGACTTGAAAAACAAATAAGAGCTAGTCACGAGGCTCATTTTGATAGAATTCGGGATTACTTAGCAGTAGTTTTGTAGTTGATATACCTTATTTTTATCGGTTTTAAGCTCATTAATTTGCATGTTTTCAGAATGATTGTCTGCATTTTAGAGTTTTTTCAGGTGGAAAACATATTAAATTTGGATTATGCCCGCAAAGCATGGTTCAGGATGAATCATAGCAGATTCTTGAATTTCAGCAGAAGATTGGCAATTAAGCGATTAACCTCTTGATGGAGCGATGATTCTCCTCAGTGAGAGCTGCGCTCGACATGTTGATCGACCTACATTTTATGATTGATTGCTCAGGCTTCCCATTGAGAGATACGCTCGACCCGTTGGTCGACCAAGATCTTTGGGAGATCGAGCACTCAACACTGATTGATAGATTAACACCTTGATCGAACGATCCTCGACCCTACGAGGAATAAAACCTAAATTTTCCTATTTTGTACCTACAATTTTTAGGACTTATAAAAGGCTATTTTCATTTTTTAGAGACAAGTTTATTTTTGGCTTAGAAAGTTCTTTGTAAGCAGGAAGAAGATTTCCTCCATACTTATGAGAAGATTTCTCTAACCCTTTCAACAATTCAATTGCAATTTCATGTTCTTCATCATCATGTCTGTTGTTTCATTATTAATCATGTATGAGTAGTTTAATTATCAGGTTTAGGATTTCTAGGGATTTAGGAATCGATGATTGGGTATTGAATAGGACTCGATGATTAGAATTTTCCATCTATATTTGTGTACAATACTTAGATTAGCTTGATCACCTAATCTATTATCTTATGTTGTTTACTTTACAAAAGCTTGTTAAACTCCTGAACTAGTATCGATGAGCAATTGAACTTAACCAACGATAGTTGATTGTTAGCATTAATTGTGGATAATTGGGCTAATTCGCTAAAGCCTATTTACAATCTGGAACCAACAATAGTTAGGATCTTTATGTTGTTTGATAGAGTGATAGATACCATGACAGTGGGTTTGCAAAACTATAACTTTCAAGTCGAGAATTGTGCTTAATAGTTCTTGAATATTTTCCCTGGTTTGCTTCTTATTTTCTGAGAATACCCGATGCCTGATGCCTTTAGTCATATTTGCAAACCGTTAAGTTGTTAGTCATTCATTTGAATTACTCTTTGGTATAGCTTGAATTAGAGTTGAATAATTGAAAGTGTAAACTTGGTTCTTTGTGGATTCGATCCCTAAGTACTACTATTATATTGTTGTGCACTTGTAGTAGATTCATAGGGTTAAAACTTTGTGATATCAAGTTTTTGGTGCTGTTTCCAGGGAACCATTTGGTTATCTTTTGATTGAGATTCTATTTCTAGTCTATACTCTTTTATTTACATTTTTATTTTGTGTTTTGTTTTTGTTTTTCTTTCAGGTTTACGGTCAGAAGAAGTCAAGGATCAGAAACTCTATTGGTTTTGATAATAAGGAACTTGCTAGAGTCGAACGTAAAAACCGACCAGCAAGAGCCATGAATCTTGAAAACCAGCAGCTTCCCCAAGATCATGAAGTTCAGAACAATGTTCAGGGAAATCCAAATGTTGAGAAAATGGTTGAGCAGTTGCAGAGGGGTTTAGCTATGCTTCAGAGGTGGCACGAACAGCCTCAGCTGCGAGTTATAGGTGATATGGATACTCCTCATACATATTACAAAAATAGATATGCTATTCGTCTTCCACCTATCCAGAGGCAAGACTATGAGATCAAGCCTCAGCTGATTGGATTAGTGAAGCAATATGTCTTCAACGATCTTCCGAGAGAGAACCCGATGGATCATATTAAAAACTTTGAGGATATGTCTAGTACAACAAGTTCGAATAGAGTCCATGCAGACTATATAAAGTGTAAGTTGTTCCACCATTCTCTTTCTGATAAAGCTTCAATATGGTTGCGATCTTTGCCTCCAGGTTCACTCACCACGTGGGAAGAAGTTAGAGCTGCTTTCTTGGATTAGTTCTACACTAAACCGAAGACTGTAGCGTTGAGAAGTAAGATTTTAGCATTTCAGCAATATTTTGGTGAGTCTTCGAATGAAGCTTGGAAGCGTTTTAAGGAGTACCAACGAAACTGTCCACACCATGGGTATTCTGATGAGCAATTTCTAAACACCTTATATGGTGGAATCGATTGGGAGTACAAGAACTCTTTGAACACTATAAGCAATAAATGTTTTATGACAAACACGAGGGATGAAGCTTTCATTCTTATTGATAACTTGGATGCAAGTTCTGGGAGTCATTGTCCACAATATGACCGAGGAAGAAAGGTCTACAGTGTGGAGATTCAGAGGATCGATGAGATTACTGAGAAACTCGATATGCTTATCAAAGCAAATCAAAAGAATCAAAGGGGTGTACATCAACTGGATGACGACATAGTGGTAGTGCAGATTTAGGATGATTCAGAGTTGTATGATGAGCAGAGGGAGGTTGACTATGTGAACTCGTAAAATAGTGTCTAATGTTGAGGAGTGTCTTGGGAGTAAGGAAGGGAAGTACAGACCTTCAATCCCTTTCCCAAAAGAGCTGAGCATTCTAGAAGATCAAAGAGAATTCAATATCCCTTGCATCTTGGGAAAACTGATTTTCAGCGATGCACTTTGTGATTCGGGTGCAAGTGTGAATATCATCTCTCTAGAGACGATGAAAAAGTTAGGGATTGATCTGATGCAGAAGCACAATTCATCCATCTCTATTGGAGATGGGACTTCCAAGAGCCCAAGAGGAAGGTTAGTCGATTTTACTGTTCTGGTAGGAAACTGCAGAGTACCAACCGATTTCACAGTGGTCAAGATGGCTAAAGGTGGAGCAGTTCCGATTTTATTAGGAAGAACTTTCCATAACGTAGTAGGAGCAAAAATCGATTTCCTGAACAAGATGGTTATACTAGAAAACATTGACAAGGAAGTCTCCTACCCGATTAGAGGTACAACAAGTAACTTGTGTGGAATTATCAGTGCTTCTACTGAGAAAAAGGCTGTTTTAGGGTTTGAAGATTCAATTTCTACAAGTTTGGGAAGTAGTGAACTCGAATATGAATCAAATGAAGAATACAGTGTTTATTGTGAGCTAGCAAACAACTTAACTGAGTAGAGCTATACATGTATCCTTGATGTTAAGTCTGATAAATATGATGAGTTTGTTGTTCGAAACTTGTATCGTAAGGTTTTTGCACAAAGGCTTGGACTTGAGACTTCAGGACCATAAACTGTGAAAGAGATTCACCCTGATGGAACTGTAGTGTTGCTGAACGCTACAGGAGCTGAATTCCACAGGAAGGATGAACAACTGAAGAAGTTCATCATCGGTGAAGATATGATTAAGGGAGTGAATATTTCTCCCAAGAGTCAATCCGCCATCTAAGTGGCATGGAAGTCAAGCTAATGACTTTAAACAAGCGTTGAGTGGGAGGTAACCCACTATTAGGTAGTTTTTTTTTCATGACTTTTTTGTTTCCGGTTAATTTTTCGTTTTGGTTTGATTTATTTCAGGTGAGAATTTGATAAGAGGGCTTTGATCGATCGATCATGGAGATATAAGGACCCAACACTCAATTAGATGATCGATCCACATAGGGGTGATCGATCGATCGTAAATGCTAAGGACTACGTGTTCAAGTGGATGATCGATTTCCAGATGCCTGATCGATTGATCGTCGAAAGAGGGAAATTCCTGAAGAGGTAAATGTTTTGTTTTTTGAAAACACATTTTAAAGAAGAAAAACAAGGTTTTTCGGATCAAAAGTTGAGATTTTAAAGAAACACATTGTTCTTGGGCAATTTTGAGGAGATTTTCACAAAATTTTCAATCCTCCATAACTTCTTTATTTCTTAACGGATTTCAATGATCTAAAAGCCTAATCCAATCGGTTTTTCATTATTTTTCTGATTATCCAACTATCATTCTCGTTCAGTAAATGTTCAGCTTCCTATCACCTATTTACAGTCCACAAAGCTAGAGAAAATTTGATAGACTTAAATTTAGATTGGTTGTTGCTTAATTGTGTAAAATTAATGCGTTATCATTGTTGTTTAGTGATTTTGAAACCCAGTAGCCCAGAATGAGATTGATTTTTTGCTTAGAGATCGATGTGTTAGGTTGAAAGAGAATTTTACAGAATTTGAGAATTTAGGTTTGGAATAGGGATAGTGTGTAATTAATTGATGCATTGTTGGATGTTTGCTTGTGATGCTAAATGGTTTACAAATAAATTCACAGTATCTCTTTCAAATTTCAAATTTTCGACATTCACATCCCTTTATGAAGAAACTAAACTCTCTACTTTTCTGTGTTTTGGTTGTTTGCATACAATGGTCAGAATAAACGAATCAAGGGTACCATCAAAGAAGGTCAAGAGGTCATCTAACCTTGAAGCAGTACAGAGTTTTAGTGCTTCGGATTAGAGGGCACGTTTGCCATGGCGAAGGCCTGATGGACAGCTGTTTGAGAAAAACTTGGGTAACACGTCTGATCCATATCTACTGAAGACAGACAAAGCTTACATGAAAGGATGCCGAAGACGGATGGAAAGAATCCCATGGGGTTTTCTATGTTCAGTTGCTCAGGAACAAGATGCTCCAAACCAAGTTCCTTTGTCCAACCACTATGGACAAACTTGGGATTCTGGATGATGTTGTTGGGATGCTCGAGGGGTTAGGTTTGGGTACCTTTAGATGCACTGCTTACTCGCTACATGCGATCTCCACTTGGCTGCAGTTTCCGTGCTCCAATATGGACTGTATACTTCACGTTCATGTACAAAGGAGCACCGTACACAATGACAATTAGGGATATATGGTTTCTGAGAGGAAGCTGAGGGACGGTTACCCTCTAGAGATGGTGCACATAATGATGCCCTGTGGCATATATTAGCTGATGGAGGTTTTCAAGGTAGAGACTCGAAGCTTACACATATTTGGCACCCTACAGTTTGGATCGTAGCCAAGCTCTTGGGCTCCACCATTCTGTGTAAGGAGATTAACCCTATTGTGACAAAACCTGAGTTGGCGCTTCTGCATCACGCCATTTCTCCAATATTGCCAGATCTCTACGGTGACAGTCCAGCTCCTCTGTCTGCACCTCTCGACATCAATTGGGGATTCATTTTCGCCAAGCTGCTTCCTGAATGCTGATGCGTATCAGGTTTTAACCCTAAGCTATCTACTGCAAGTGTACAGAAAATCAAGTAGTAATCTAGGGATCGCATCCACAAGGACCAAGTTATCACACTATCAATTCTGAAACCAGATTAGAGCTAAGACAATAGAAAATTGTTGGTAAATTTAATCCAAAACAGAATTAACGATTAACAATAAATGATTAAAACACCAAGCTTAGGAAATTCTTTAGGAAACAAGGAATTCAAACGAGGAAACTATTCAGGTAACATTCATTCAACAATCTCGACTCAAATATAAATTTATAACCAACCTACTCTCGTGGTATCAATCACTATATATGGCAACCTAGTAGTCCTAACTCTTGTTGGTACCAGGAAACTAAGATGAAATAAGATGGTTCATGATTCTTCTCCAATGGTGTAAGGAACAAAATCTCTCTCCCAAAATCTCAAATACAGGTTGTTCTAACGTAATGAATCTCTCTCTAAAACATAATGAAAATTTGTCTTATATAGTTCCTAAAAACGTAGGTGTAAAAATAGGAAAATTAGATTTTTGTCCTTGTCAGCTTCCTTGATCGATCGATCAAGTATGTTGATCGATCAATCAAGGCCAATTACTTGATCTTCAATAGGTGTTGGTCGATCTAGATCGAGCACGTCTCTTCTTAAACAATCGAGGATTAATCGATCAAGTGTAGCTATCGATCGATCAAGACTCTAAATTCCACATATCGCTCTAATTCATCCTCGGCCAAGCTTTAAGGGCATAATCTAAATTTTAACTTGTTTTCCACCTGAAAAGACTCTACAAAGAAAATAAACAATCTGATAACATGTGAATTAATGAGTTTTAAACCGATAAAAATGAGGTATATCAAACGCTAATTTAGAGGGTCGCCAAACACCACGACCTCCAAGACTATTGGCAGTCTTCCTATACCTATCTTCAAGTTCCATCGTTTGGAACTCAATGATACTCAGAGGATATACATGATTACTTATATGGACTACAGGGTTCTTACTAACTTCCGCTACCTTGCTGAGAAGTTAAAGTGGCGGTACTATGCTCGGGATTGGAAATCATGTTGGTGTAAGCTTCTTGCTCTGAAAGTTACTTTTTTTACCTGTCGAGCAAATGTCATGTTCGAACCTCACATCACTCATCCGAAGATTGTAGAGGTTGATACTGAGCCGCAACAAGTCCAGGGCCACACCACTAAGAGACGCGCTACTACTACTCCTGCGCCTCCACCACCGCAGCCCAACATCGCCCAGACTCTTGAGCACATTATCCCTGAGTACAGTGAGAAGTTTGATGTACCATTATTCTCTGATGACTTCACAAATACAGAGTACATGTGTTGGCATTTTGAGAATGAGAAGAGGAAGCCCTTGATGAGGAGGCGACTCTGGTAAGCGCTTAGGAAGATTCATGTTGCATTCTGTCTGAGCTCATCTTCAGTGGATAAAGTTGAGACCAGTAAGAGAGCTGAGGCGCCGAGACCTGTTGTTGCTAGATGTCAGCTTGCCTAGGGATCTAAGGACAAGGATGTTCAGGCTTTGGATCGCTGCCTACCACGTCGTTGTCGTGCTCCAGGGGACCATGAGAGTTAGAGTCATTAGTAGCCCTATGATATTTCTCACCCTTATCTTTTTATTTTTGTTATGTACTTGACTTATTTTTATGTGTAAGTCGTGCTTTCTTTAGGCCTATTTTTTACACCGGGCCGGTGTGAAGTAAGTCTGGGAGAGGACATTTATTGTGACTAACACCTTTTCTCTTTTTCTTTTCTTTTTAGCTTTAATTTTTCAAACATTTTCTGTTTATTTGCTATCTTTTAGAGTTTAAAAACTAATTTGTAGGAACTATGATTTTTGAGGATTATTGCATATCATGAACTAAGTACCATCGATTTGTACTTGTCATGTATCGATTGACTATTGGAAAATCCAGAGGCTGAACAACATCGTAGACCACCCATATTCATCTCAGTATTCAAAAGGATCTCATGCCAACTTCACCCATAACAAGACTTAATCTTCTTGTCAAGGGGCTTGATATACATCGGATTGAATTCCTCTCTTCAATCCTGATAGATTATTCCGTGTGAGTATGGTTCCCCTTTCATTATCGTTTTGTGTTGAATATCTTATCTTTGTAGTAGCTATAAAACAAAGTTGGATGTAATGTAGTAAACTGAGGATCAAAAATCCAATGATGTTACTCTTGCTTTCACTCTTTGAATTGCTAAAGAACCAACCAGTAAAAAAAACAGTTATACCCTAGGTAAGTAGGGAGAAACTGGTTGGGCAACCAAAAAAAATAATACAATGATACCCTAGGTAAGTAGGGAGAAATTGGTTGCACAACTGATAAAAAAATACAATGATACCCTAGGTAAATAGGAAAAAATCGGCTGCAAAGTGAATGAAATGAGAGGAAATGAACCATATAGAAGATAGTCTTGTGTTCAAATATAGGCTGAAGAAGAATCCATGTTTCCTTTGATAGATATTTCCTTGATGAGACTACACTTAGATATTCTAGGAAGTTGGTATGGTGAATTCAGATTTCTAATTTGGAATGTGGAACTTTTCTATGATAATTTCTATGTCTTGAGGAAGTACAAGGTGGTCTCGACTCTGATATGTAAGTATTGTGTGGTTTACTATGGAATTGATATGCAATGTTCTGATTGCGAATGAGTTCCTTTGAGTGGAATCTTTCTGTTAATCTTTTCTTTCTTTGCTTGAGGACAACCAAGAAGCTAAGTCTGGAGAATTGATGTACCTCATTTTTTTGTTTTTTGAGCTCATTAATTCGTATGTTTTCATAATGATTGTCTGTATTTTAGAGTCTTTTCAATTGGAAAACAGGTTGAATTCAGATTATGCCCACACGGCATGGTTCAGGACGAATTGAAGCAGATTCTAGAATTTTAGCAGAAGATTGGTGATCGAGCAATCAACCTCTTGATCGAGCGATCACTCTCCTCAGTGAGAGTTGCGTTCGACCCGTTGATCGACTTCCACCTTATGATCGATTGATCACTCTACTTAGTGAGAGTTGTGCTTGACCTGTTGATCGACCTACATTTCGTGAGCGATCGATCATGCTTCCCACTGAGAGCTGCGCTTGACCCGTTGATCAACCAAGACCTTTAGGAGATCGAGCAATCAACATTGATCAATCGATCAACACCTTGATCGATCGATCCTCGACCCTGCAAGAAATAAAACCTAAATTTTCCTATTTTGTACCTATGATTTATAGGACCTATAAAAGCCTATTTTTGTTTTTTGGAGACAAACAGAGAGTTTATTTTTGGCTGAAAGAGTTCTTTGTAAGCAGGGAGAAGATTTCCTCTATACTTTTAAGAAGATTTCTTAAACCCTTTCATTTATTCAATTGCAATTTCATGTTCTTCATCATCATGTCTTTTGTTTCATTCTTAATCATGTCTAAGTAGTTTAATTATCAAGTTTAGGGTTTCTAGGGAATTAGGAATCGATGATTGGGGATTAAATAGGATTCGATGATTAGAATTCTTCATCTATACTTGTGTGCAATGCTTATATTAGCTTAGTCACCTAATCTATGATCTTAGGTTGTTTACTTTCCAAAAGCTTGTTAAACTCCTGAACAAGTATCGATGAGCAATTGAACTTAACCAATGATAGTTGATTATTTGGATTAAATATGGAAAATTGGACCAATTCGCTTAAGCATATTTACAATCTGGAACCAACAATAGTTAGGATCTCTAGGTTGTTAGATAGAGTGATAGATACCACGACTGTGGGTTTGTTAAACTCTAATGTTCAAGTCGAGAATTGTACTTAATAGTTCCTGAATATTTTCCCTGGTTTGATTCTTATTTCCTGATGAATACCTGATGCTTGATGCCTTTAGTCATATTTGCAAACCGTTAAGTTGTTAGTCATTCATTTAAATTACTCTTTGGTATAGCTTGAATTAGAGTTGAATAATTGAAAGTGTAAACTTGGTTTTCGTGGATTCGATCCCTAAGTACTACTACTACATTGATGTGCACTTGCTGTAGATTCATAGGGTTAAAACTTTATGATATCAGCAGTCCAACAAAATCTCTATCTTCGAGATTGAGACCATTCTAGGGCCTGCAATAGGTAACCAACAAAGAGTTCTTCAAATTTTTATCTGCTTTGATTCACAACAGAAAAGTTGGAAAGAGACTTGTTTGCCAAATATAGGTTTAGATGGTGCATTCCTTAAGTGGGACACTAAAAGTCACTTATTAACTGCCATAGGAAGGGACATAAATGATATTATAGTTTCTGTAGCATGTGAAGTAGCTGAGATTGAAAATGACAACAATTGAGACTGGTTTATTAAATTGTTATATGCTAATTTAGAGATTCAATATGGAAGGAATATTGCTATCATTTCAGACAAACAAAATGTTAGTTTCCATTTAACAAACAAAAGGCAAGTACTTCATGAAACAAAATATTAATATGTTGTTTTCTTTATGAAGGGTTTAGGAAAGGTTGTGCATAATATAGTTCCACAAGATCATTATCGACATTGTGCAAAACAAATAATAGGTAACTTGAAGAAAGAAAACCATGACATGGAGTCGGGCATTTTTCCTAGGAAGATTGCTTGCAGCTATACTCAAAGGGAGTTTGGTGTTACTATAGAGGCTTTGAGAAGGTAGAATCCTTAAGCCTATGTCAGTCAACAACACGCGCATCCTTAGACATGTTCTAAGACTTTTTTTTAGGATTGGAACCTTCTACAATGCTATTTTGAACAACGTGAGTGAGTCCTTAAATAGATCCATTAGGCAAGCAGGAAGAAACCTTTGTTGGATATGTTAGAGGAAATTAGGAGGCAGTGTATGGTTAGGACTGAGAAGCGATCTAGATTGGCTGATAGACCGAGAACTTGATTTACTAAGAGATCACATAATGAGATAGAAAGAATGATCCAAGGGTCATAAACTTGCTCCATTCTGTTTGCAAGAAACAATTTGTATGAGGTTGACATTGGTAGAACTAGCTACAAAGTAGACATGAATGACTAAATTTATGGATGTAGGAAGTGGCAGTTGACAAGAATACCATGTATTCATGGAACTGTTGTGATTATTAAGACAAAAGAGAAGATTGAAAGTTTTTTGTGAGTGACTTCTACTTGACCTGTATTTGGCGTGACACTTATAGGAATGAGATTACACCTGTAAAAGGGACGATGATGTGGTCTGAAATGAATAGGTTAGGAGTTCTGCCACCCATCATAGAGGAGAAGCAATCCTGGTAAACCTTCCAATTATGCTAGAAAGAGAGGAAGAAATGAAGCTACATCATCCTCGAGTAGCACAAGACTCTCACGTCGCGGACGGGTGATAACTTGTTCTAATTGAAAGGAAGAAGCACATAACAATACATCCTGTAAAATGAAAGGCACGAGAGTGAGCCAAAGAGGAGAAGGGCGCCCAATGAAGAATCATGTTCATTTTTATTCTAACTTGTTGTTTATTTATGTCTTTGTTTCTTATTGTTTCTAAAATGTTTATGTTTCTTATAATTTACATGAATTAGGTATTGCAAGGTTCTTAAGGAACACAAGGTTCTCATGAATCACAAGGGCCACAAGAGCTGCGAGTTCTCCCATATATATGTCTGACTATGTTTCTCTGTTTACTAGTTTGTTGAATATTATATTTACTAAATGTTACATTTGGTTTTATTTGAGTTAACAATATGTTCATGTTTGACTATGGTTCTCTATTTTATGGTTTTTTGGGAATATTATGTTTTAATCTTTGAATATTGTCTTTGATACTTTTATGTAAAACACTTTTAGGTTTATTGAAGAATTTCCATTGTCATTGTCTCATTTTCCCATTGTTTCATTGTCATTGTCTCGTTGTCTCATTTCCTATAAAATTTTTTTTTAATTAAGAAACAAAAAACCACAACACAAAGATAACCAATTTAATATTACCATAAACAAAACAGAACATTCTCATATCCTATCATCTTTCCTCTTAATAACTTACATGCTTGACAATGCCACGAGTTTGCCTTAAACTAAGAAACGTTACATATACAATGACAACAATTAAAAAGCAAATAACTACAAACAATGCTTGATGGTTATATTGCTATTGTCCACCTCTTCCTTTAGTTCTTTGATCAGCACCTTCACATCCTTAAGTTTAGATTACGTAGTCTGGATTTCTATTTCAGTCAATTGCAATTTTGGAGAATTGCCTCAATTTCTTCATACAATAGCATCCTCAACACATTTGAACAAATGATTATAACACATAAAATTTAACTAGACATTATTCAAAATTCACACATGGTTCTAATACAAAAATGGCAATTGCACTTTTACTTTTTTTTACTTGCATAAAGAAGAAGTGGCCTACATGAGATTTTCTATCTAATCCGCATCCACACTTTGAAGAAACTTCAAACAGATCACTTCGTAGATTATTAGATTGTGCTAAGTAATTTGAACTCATTCTTGAAAGAAAACAGACAATCAAGCTTAGGTTTGTTTAGAGATAAGATAAAAGCTGAATCAAACTCGAAAATTCGATTTAGGTTTTGATTTTAGAGACAAATTCGATTTGGAATGTCTGTGGTGTCTTTTTCGATTTAGGATTCTATCTCTCGATATCTATTTTCTTCAGCTTAAATGAAATGCAACCTTTCAACTAACCAAAATAATTAACATAACTGATCGAATTAATCTTAAGATAAAAATCAGCTCAGTCAACTACAAATACATGGTTTAATTATAATAGTTCCGCGTTCAATTTCACAATTTGAATAGATTCCGGTTTGGATTATTTCGAGGACTTGTTTAGTTCTTCCGAATAAACGACATCGTATGATATTGTATTCATATAACTCTGCGTCGTTTACTCTCATGTAATTCATGTACTCGTCTTCATATTTTAGTAGATAAAAAAAATAACTCCTTTACCATAATATCGTTTGAATTTGGGCGAAGAGAGAAATGAGTTTCGTGGCAGTTGCTTGCTCCACGCCAAGACCTTCCGTGCTTCTCACCGATTTGTATTCGAGCTCCTCCGATGTGAATCGCAGTCCACTATTGGTTTTCCCGGCTGGTTTATCATCTCGGAGCGTGAAAACTCCGATATGTCTTGCTGCTGTTTCGTCTGAATCCATACCAAACCCTGAACCCAAAAATCAAAATCGGGCCCGTCGCAAAAAGAAGGAAGTAGTCACACCAACGTCAAGTGCTGAAGCCGAGAACAATGACACGTTTCCCACAAAGGTCCCGCGTAAATCGAAGCGCGGGAGGCGGAGCGAAGCTGATGCTGTGGAGGATTTCGTAAGAAACTCCCTCGAGCGTACCTTTTCCACCATACGTGAGCAGAATCCTGAGGTTTTCGAGAACAAGGAGAAGTTGAATTTCATCAAGGACAGAGGCGTTGATGAAGAGGACGAGGAAGAAGACGAAGACAACGAAAAAGAAGAAGAGATGGTGGTGGAAGAGGAAGATCCAGATTGGCCAGTAGATACAGACGTTGGATGGGGAATTAAAGCTTCTGAGTATTTCGATACGCATCCCATCAAAAACGTGGTCGGGGAAGATGGGAATGAGATTGATTGGGAAGGCGAGATTGATGATAGCTGGGTCAAGGAAATCAACTGTTTGGAGTGGGAAAGCTTTGCTTTTCATCCTAGCCCTCTCGTTGTTCTTGTATTCGAGCGATACAAAAGGTAAATGCTTTGTTATTTTTATTGAAGAATTCTCACAAACACCTGGTGTGCAAAGAAGAAAACTATTTAAACTATGGAAAGCTTTGTCTTTTTCGTTTAGAACATTTTCAATACTGTCAAGAGAACCATTAGAGTTAGTGTCCATGGGAACTAACATATCTTGAAGTCTTAACTATCTAACCTGCACTTTGGTTTTCAGTATCACGTCTTAGAGTGACCAAAAATTTACCAATTGTTGGAATAATCACTTGAATTGCTGGGCGTTTATAGGGCTAGTGATAACTGGAAGACACTGAAGGAGCTTGAGAAAGCGATCAAAGTTTATTGGAATGCGAAAGATCGATTGCCTCCACGGGTAAGTATGATACTTGCTCACTTTGCAGTGTATATCTTTAAAGCTTGTACATTAGTAACATTATTCTCTTTCTCCAGTGAATTATGGTCTCATCAGTCTCTTTCATTCATTGTGATTACACATGTTGATATATAACTCTTTTGGACGTTGCTACTCTCTGTTAATAAGAATCACCACCTTGTTTGATGAAACAGGCTGTTAAAATTGACCTGAACATCGAGACAGATCTGGCATATGCTCTTAAAGCTAAGGAATGTCCACAGATTTTGTTCTTACGCGGAAATCGGATTCTGTATAGGGAAAAAGGTAATCATATATGTTAATATGCTGTTTTCCTCTTTATGTGTGAGCAATGGATTATCATACCCTGTTGTACTCCATGCAGACTTTCGCACGGCGGATGAATTAGTCCATATGATTGCACATTTCTACTACAAAGCAAAACGACCTTCATGGATCGACAAGGCTAAAGTTACCCCATTCTGTTAGTTTGCAACGGGAACATGTATTTTTCACTTAAAGGTCAGTGTAGGATAGGAGCCATAGAAGCCTCAAACATATAGATTGTAACATTATGATATCTTCTATACAAAATAAATATTTTCCCCATGTAATATTAGATACTTGAAGTCTATAATGCACGAGGACTTCAATCTATATACTTGGATGGTGATAGCTTCGAAGCGTCCTCAAAACGTTTTGAACAAGTTGGGACAGCATCTTTCCGAGACCATACCAAAACGTTTTGAGTTGTTTCTTTCTGTCTCTATATGTTTTTCTTGTCTAGCAGCGAGTCAACTATCCTTTTGGAGATGCAGTAAGCAGTAGACTCAATGGTGATCATTGGGTTAACCCCAACAGCTGATGGTAACACACTTCCATCACAGACAAACAGTCCTTGGGCTTCCCAGCTCTCACCCTTCTCATCCAACGCACCTTCCTCTACCGTGGCTCCCATCCTGCAACTCCCCATCTGGTGGGCCGTGAAGTAAGTCGTCCAATACTCTCCTTTTGTGCTTACCCCACCAACTGCATCAACTTCGTCTAAGAACTCTTCCATGGCTTCTTTGCTTATTCCCTCGCACTTCATCCTCTGTCCATCATTCCTGTAGAATTTAAGGGACAGATATTATATTACTTTTAAGACTTACTAGAAAACAATCTTCCAAGGCTTGTAATATATTGTTGCTGGTTCTGTAACTATACCTATATGTCCCGACTTCAACTGCTCCTGCTGCAACCAAAACCTTCAAAGCTTGTCTAAGCCCTACCCTCAAATTCTCCCTATCTTTCTTGTTTGTCCTGTATGTCACCTCGTTTTCCTTCAGTACCTCACCTGAGCCGCTGTCCCGAACCAGAGCAAACAGGTGGGCTGTCCTTCCATATTTCATCATCCGCTCCTTAAGGTCTGCTCCTGAAATCCACGGGCTCAACCCTGCATACGAAGCTGGTCCAAGCAGTGGATTCTCCAGTATTGCTCTGCAACCAGATTCAGCATCGTTCATATGATGGACTGACGTGATGATCCCTCCTTCATACATTTTCCCCGAGAACTCAGAATCTTGCTCTGGGAAATATCCCCATGTCATCAGAACCGGGTGCAACCTTAGGTTCCTCCCAATGTGCCGGTTCTTTAACCCACTTGAAAGCATCAGAGGCGGAGTCAATAGCGACCCAGCTGATGAAACTGTTACTCGAGCTTCAATCATGAACTTCTTTCCTCCCACAGAGCTCGCAATCACTCCCACACATCGTTTCTTTCTCTCTTTCCTACTGCTAGCGTTGTCTACTAATATAAATCTCTCAGCTTTGACGCCTGTCAGGATCACTGCGCCATTCTCCACAGCATCAACCAGCCAGGTTCGATCTGTCCCGTTTTTGTCTCCTGCTCTACATCCATACCCGCACAAGCCACAGTAGTGATCCTCTAACGAGTTCCTCGGAACTGACTCTACCTGCAAACCTAGTCTCTCGCACCCTTTCCGCAGAACCTGGTTTTGAAACCCTTCTTTGACGCATCTTTCCGTGACACCAATCCTTGTTATAACTTCATCCATTGCAGACTGGTATTCTTGGGTACCAAAAAACTTGATCTTACTCCCTTCCGACCATTCCTGCAAAACAGAATCCGGCGTTCTTAATGATGCTGACCAGTTGACCGCTGTACCTCCTCCAACAGTTGAACCGGCCAAGATCATGAATTTCCCGTCAACAGTGGTCAGCAACCCGCTTTTCTCATAAAGCTCTTGCATGGACGGACCTTCTAGACCCGAATAGTCCTGAGCTGCAAAGTAGTTTCCTTTCTCCAAAACCAAGACTTTTAATCCAGATTTAGCAAGGTTTGCAGCTGCAACACCTCCTCCACTTCCCGATCCTATGACAACTGCATCGCATCTGATCCTATGCACATTTTTACCATCTTCTCTAGCTACATGAACACCTCTTTCGATTAGACGTTGTGTAATGCTTATATCACTCTCTCGCCTCGACTCAATGATCCCTCTATCGAGAGGTCGCCGAAACTCATCTCCTTCACTCTTCTCCTTGCTACTTGTCTCTGTCGCATCGAGGCTAAACCCAATAGCTTCCAATGCAGAATTTTTCAGATTTTCATCAGTCTGTGGACAAACAAACAAACAAACACCTTACTAATAATCATTATTCTCAGTTACACTAAGAAACACTTGAAATTTGTTTTTTTTTAGTACCTTGGAGAAGAAGTAGAAGAGGGAGTAGAATTTTGTGAGGAAGAAAGTGATCCGAAGAGGAAGAAAGAATCCACTCTGTCTGGACCACTTCCTAAGGATCTCTTCTCTTATATCCAATGGAATCTCAGAGAATTTGAGGATAAAAGGCCAATTCTTTCCAAGACAGAGAGAGCCACAAAGCAACAAAGTTCCAAATCTGAATGATAAAATCATCAATATGATTCTCAAAACCTTCACAGCTTCTGTTCGTCCATTTTTTACTATCATTTCTGCAACCTAAACAAATCGGTAAAACAACCAAAAAAACACTTTTTAACCCAAAACAAAAAAGTTGTTGCCTGAATAGGATCAGAATCTTTACATTAAAAAGTCAACACGAACTATTTTCAGATTCGACTAATTCAAGACTAGAAACAGTGGATAAGGGAGAGAGAGAGAAAGAGAACCTCATCAAGAAATGGTGGTTGAGTATTGGAGTCTATGTTAAAGGAATCAAAAGCTTGATTGTTTTCCGACATGGTCACCGGCGGGAGGAAAGTTTGACAGATAACAGAGAGAGATTGAATCTGAGAGAGTGATAAGCCATGGCTATAGTCTTCATCTCTCTTCTTAGATCTCAACAGAGAATTCCCTCTTCTAACTTCTTCCATGTTGATTGTCTCACTTATTCCTACTTCTCTCGAACTTATAAAAAAAGCAGTGGATGGAGTAAATGATTGGATTATGATTTTAAGGAGAAAAGCCGTGATTTTGTAGAATCAGCCTAGTACATATATTCAATGAGAAAGTCTTTCGTTTCGTAAGCTAATTCTGGTTTTCTGCTTGTGGGTCCCGATTTAATTACAATGTGTACGATATTTTGGTGACAAGACATAAGATCTTTGTCTTTAAGTAAGGATTTGACATCTCTTAAACTTGTGTCCTGAATTCTTTTGGTAAGTCGCTTTTCTCGTTATGTGATTTTTACGTTTCTATTTTGTCTTTACTCTTTAACATTTTAAGTCTTACTTTCGATTTTTGTTTCCTGTTTATTTTTCTTACTAATAAAGAGTATATGATCTCTTTCGTAAAATGATACTCAACTATTCTATTTGAGTTAAATCCGGTTCCAAAACCTAAATGTCATTCTATATTTGTCTATAACAAACAAACAATGACGAGAATTAAAACTCTATTGTTAATAAGTAAAACGCAGCTTTTATGAGTAACTAGATGATGTCCCGTGCTATGCACGGGTTAATTAATATTTGTTTGTTTTATTTATTTATTTATGCTTTGATTTGTATGTGTAAATTTATTAGTTACTTAATTAGATATATATTTGATATTAAAAATAAATTTGTATTGATCACCAATATCTCTTGTACACAAAATAGATTTTTTATTTATGTTTACTTAAGTTTTGATTCATTACAATTTTACATATAAAATTTTTTGACTCGTGTTATTTACATTTTGACTTATATTCATTTATGTTTTAGACTCGTTTATAATTTAACTTTTAGATCTGTATTTATTTAGAGTTTTGACCCCGTATTTATTTAGGTTTTAAGGTCTGTTTAATTTTTTTGTGTTATACATTATCGATAAAACACATATTTTTATTTATTAATATCATAAGTAATTTATCAAGTATATACTCTTATAAATAAATATATATATATAGTTTTAAACTCGTATTCATTTAAGTTTGT
>OVBA01000358.1:0-71860 GCA_900406435.1 Lepidium aucheri
TAAACTTTTCTTATATATATTCTATATGTATACAACTTTTATTAGAAAAAAATATTACATATCTTGATATAAAATATCTATAACAAGAATATATAGTTGATTTAAATATTTATTATTTAGAATATATATTTAACAAAATATTTAATAAAATAGAAACAATTCATAACATACTTTATTAAACAAAAATACCTAAAACTGATTTAAGTTATTCTAAAATAGAAACTTTTAAATAATTTTTAATATTTTAGATAATTTTATTTCATGTTTACTAAATATTATAAATTTAACAAATAATAAAATTAAATTTAAAACCTTAAATGACCGCGGATATAAAAACTTTAATAAATACACGTCTAGAAATCTGAAAGATAATGAGTCTAAAAACCTAAATGTCACAAATAAAAAAAAGTTCATATACAAAAATCATAATGTTGCAAAACCTAAATTCTATATAAATTTTTTTAAGATGCTATTGATTTTATAGATACTATTAATTTTTATATAAGTACTAGAGACAAAATATTATATAATGCATAAAAAGAGCATATCTATCTGAAAAAATACATTTTGAATGCGACACAAATCATCATTATAATATAAGTATATACTACACACATTTCAATAAAACCACATATCAAATTTTAATATTTCAAGATTAAACCATATATCTAAATGAAACCACATATTAAATTTCAAGATTAATATATGTATAATACGAATTTGTCGATGCATTCAAATATATAAATCAATACATATTAGAAATAAATAAAAAAATATTTAGTTCAAATAAATATAAGTAACTATGTATATGTAGAAAATTCATGAAAATCTAATCCCGTGCAATCACACGGGACATCATCTAGTTTTGAATAATAAGGAGTGAGACATAAGGCAAGTACATTGTGCAAAACTGAAAGGCTATTGAAAGAATTTCGGAATGCATATTTTATTGGATTTCTATATTATTTGTCAATCCTTTTTTTGGTACAAATCCGATTCTATTAATCAAAAATTACAATTTCAAAGAAACATTCATGAAATAACACATAGCTAATATTAAGATAAAATAGTCAATAGATGACTCCAGATAGAGGAGATTACGACATATTAGAAATCCTGGATAGATGTTGGATATGGAGTTTTGAATCTAAAATTCAGAGACTAATTCTAGTTTCATCGCCACAAAAGCCAGTTAAATACTGAGGAAACTCTTATAATCATTAAGCTTTTAACACATGTCTCTATAACGAAAATGCTAGATGAAATTTTAACCTAAAAGGAGAACAAACGATGTCTAAATTTATCTAGAAGAAAACAGACTAGCATATCTGTTGGAACCTGTCTTAGGACAAATATTACTAAAACGAAGGTTCCTGATTAAAAGAGTGGGAGAGAATGGGCAAGAACACTTGTAGATTGGATTTGGAGCAAGAGCTAGTTAGCTAAGAACAAGAAGAGATGATTGTCGACTTGATGTTTTTATTAGACTTAAGTATACCAAAAAGCGGATCCTTTTTTCCAAGGATTATGCCTCTGTTTATAGTTTATAGAGACAGTCACATGTGTAGAAAATAAAGGAATATTTACAATTATTTTGATAAAACTAAATCTGTTAAGATTCGTGTTAGATTTATGGAAATTTTCCATGCCGTAACAGGTGATAACAAGATTACTCAGTTTTCAAACCCTATTGTACTAAAGTGTCGAAGTAGCACAAAAGGTGTCAAACCAAATGGGAGTGTAGCTATCAATCAGAATGAATTTTGTCTAACAACCTAAATTCGATTTAGCATCAATAAAGTTTAACTTAAAAGTAAATAAAGCAACGAATAGTAAACAGTGTAAAAAAAACAAAGCACTAATAGCGACAGGTAATAAAAATAAATCAAGCACATGGTGAGAAAACAGGTTCCTAAGGAATGAGTATTATAGATCAGTGTGACTCTTAGATCTAGGCGCTTGACAACACTCAATAGAGCTAATCTCTAGGCAGCGAGAACACAAAACAATGAATCCACTCTCGTGGTAAACAAACTCAATCAAGCTATTAACAGACCCTATCGCCATAGGCATTTGGCAACCTAACCGGCATGAACGATCAACTCGCTTAGAGCTGACTCACACCTCAGACATTCGATCCCTCGAGCTAAGCGTGTGAATCATTGAAGCGGTTTGATCTGATGTTCTACCAAACACCTATCGGGTGCTAGAACGTCCTAGAACAAGCTTTAGTTGATCAGATTGAAACTAGCGTTAACAACACCAAATCAGACGATATCTAAGCATTCCTAACCTCAAGCAACCTAGAAAACCTGAGATCCACGCTAACCTAACTCATCCTCAAGATCCCTAGGTAACTACTCAGAACTCATGAGATTAACAACAAACAAGAAATCAATATTAGATTGCATTAACATAGAACTCGAATAAGATATGAAATCAACGCTAAACGTAAAATTGAATTGCATAAAATAACTCAAAATCAAAAGGTTTTGTTATGATATTACAAAAGCTGAAAAGTCTGCTTACGTGAAAAAGAGTAAAAACTTCGAGAAAACTTAGATAATTCTTATCATCACAACCCATAGTTTTTATACTTGGACCCTTACTTAACCTAAAGATAGAAAGATGACAAAGTATTTGACCAGCTCAGCCCATCAACTTCAGCAGCCCATCTAGAGTGAGATAAGACCTCACTTCGTACAAGAATGAATAGAAAAGCTCGAATGCATTCCGAGTCTCACTTGCAGCTCTCTTCTGTTTCAAGTCCATAGCTAAGCTCCAGCCCGTACTCGAGTCTCTGGTGAGGCTCCACTTTGGTAGTTGCGTCCAAGCTCATCATCTGGTCCCAATGTCTCCACAGTGTCCATGATGCTCTAATTATGCTTTCCAAGTACATACAACTCTTTTTATGCAACATGTATGTAATTCTACGCAATGTATGAAATATGAATCTAAAAGACATCTAAAGAGGTGAAAATACTATGAATACAAATATAAAGTGTGCAAAACAATACCTCTAAAACATATTAAAATACACATATATCAATTCCCCCAAACTTAGTTTTTGCTTGCCCTCAAGCAGAAGAGGTTGGAGTGTCGGGAACTCAGAACCAGAAACAAGCTCAAACGAATACAAAATTCAACGTCTTAGTTGCGAGTTCTAATGGTGCAGTTCAAACAAGCCTTACTTAAAAACTTTGGCCATGACAATCACAGTTTAATCTAAGCTCAGCCACAACCTAATCACGCATTCAAATCGACCCATCCTCTTAAAATTCATTAGTTCAGTAACCGTGGATCATGTCTAAGCATCATTAGAGAGCTTGTTTGGCTAAAGGTCAGGTCGAGAGATTAGAATGATCTCCTATTCTGTAACTGGCCAAGTAATGTGCACAAGGGATCACTCATGAATGGACTGAACTTTAGTATAATGCTAAAGGTGAGAACCAATAAGCGCATACAAATCCATGATCTTATCTACCCGCCGCACCCAAAATGAGTCTCATCCTAGCCAAATCTAACCGAGAAAACGATCCTAGTCTACGCAATTATTTGGTCATTTTTTTCATATAGAATCATCAACTTTAGCCTTCCATTTTTAGTCTAAGGAGGTGGGCTTCTAAACTCTTCTTCTAGTGGTTTTGAGTTTCTCAATACACTTTCTGGTTCAATTTCATTATTATTTTATCTAGATATTTTAAGTCTTCTTCTTCTTACTGCACTTAGAACCTTTCATAATAGTATTCCCAAAATTTCCACTAGATTATTATACACTTATATTTTCTGCCCTTTCTCTTCCTTGACTACTCCACTTGCCTCTTTTCATTCCCATTCATTTTGTATCTTTTTCCTACTTAAACTCGAGTGATTCCCATTCCAAACCTAAGATAACCACCTAGCCCTAGTCTGCTCCAAAAAGCTTGGACCAGAAACTACATAAGACCATGACTTTGTCAGCTCTCACCTAAACGCCTTATACCGAGTTCAGACCAAAAATTGGCCTCACATTCACACACAAGCAATACATGGTTTGAAAGAAGTCAAGATGTGGCAAGGTGGGAATTCTACTTGGATAACAAGGTAGCAATGTAAAGGGGAAAAATAATCCAAGTATTCTGTTCTATCCACAAGCTCTAGATTGATGCAAAGACATGATAATTATCATTCAGTTTAATGGTTATCACTTAGTGAGGAGAGACGTCAAATCAAAACATGTTCAATCATGGCGTGAGACTTATGCTAAACATTCCCAGCATGGTTCAGTCTTAACTTTCAGACAAGCATGAAATGCAACAAAGAACTTAGAAACTAGGACCTTGAATCTAGCAAGTCAATCAGCAAATTTTAGTGGCTATAATCTTCATATGCATCTAGACTCGATCCCACATGATAAATATAATTTTATTTATTTATTATGCAATGTGTGCTAAAAGATGTGAAATAAAAACTAAGAACACAGAAAACAAAGTTAGTATCCTCTAGAACCCTCCCCCAAATTTGAATCACACGGTCCCTTGTGTGTATAAAAGCGTGAAGGAGAATTCGAGATTAACAAACATTAAAAAAACATGCAATGGTATATACAAAAGAGTGTGGAGCAGGTACCTTCGTCTAACGCCTTCCAAACAAAGCCCACTAGGCTGGATCCATATCCATGCTGTCATCGTGAGGCTGAGGCTCCTGTTGGTAGTGGAAAAAGCTCGATGTTCCCTCTAGTGGGTCCAAGAATTTCACAGCCGGTTGTGCCAAAACGTCATACTGTTGGACCTCTGTACTGGCATGTTGCAGCTCATTGCTTGTGCTTCTTCTTCTCCGGGTCCTGGTCAACAATCTCTTGCGCAATGGCAGCTCTGCGCTCGCCTCGGGTTGTGACTCTGAAGCGTCAGGGAGAGCATAATTGTACGTAGAATTGTAAAGTTCCATCGAATGCCCAAAGTCTTCAGTCGAGTTAAGGTAAAAAAGTGGGTATTGAGGGAGTATATGCTGCTGCTCGAAATGTAGTGCTATCTCCTGCTGCTCAATTTGGGGCATCGGTCGATGGGCGTGTGGTGATGCCCTACGAGGTTGTTCGGAGGATGAGCGCCGAATAGATTGCCGCGAGTGGAGGCAGAGCGTCTGAGAGCTGGTGAGGTTGGTCTCTGAGGTCTGGGGGAGTCAAACGCCTTTCTCTCAAAGAGCTAGAGCTGAATTTAAACGAGTTAAACGAGTTGGTGATCTGCTTGGCGTTCCATTTACACAATCTCTGCAAAAGGCCAATACGCTTGTGAGCAGCCTCAAACCTCTTTGACATCTCTAGTTCATGATACTCATCAAAATAATAGCACTCTGGCTCCCCAAGATCCTCTTCACCGGGTTCAGCTTCCCGTGTCGGTCTGTTTTGTCAAACTCTAGCTCCACTAAGGCACTCTTCTAGTGGTAAGAATGCCACATTCATCTCGAGTGCAAGCGCGATGTACTCCATGTTTAGGAGCGGAATCCTCGAATCAGCTACTGCACATGTCAGCCTGAACTTATACAACCAGAATCCTCTGCGCGGCCCCTTCTTTAAGATCTTGTGTTGCGCAAGATAAGTGATTTCAAGATATTCTAGAGTGATTGGTTTTGACCTCACAGTCGTGCTACATGCCTCCAAAATCCTCGTGATGATCCCACCAACATATATGGTCGCTTTCGACTTATCTTGGCACTTTCGCGCCCACCTTTTGTAGCTCACCAATTACTTCATCAGTGCTTTGGCAAATCCCTCGTCAATCATCTCGAGATTTGGTTGCCTAACATTCCCTGCTTCGTATCTGGCAAAATAGGTGCATGCAATCACTTTGTGGAAGTAGCGGATGGCAGGATTCCTGATCTTCGAGCATTTGCTCTCTGAGGGTTTATACATGTCAGGATCGGCTATCAACTTCCACAGAAAGTTGAGTTCTTCTCGGTCAAAATTGGTGTCGCGTCCGTCCGATGGGCAAGGAGCAAAAAGTTGCTCGAACTCTAATACAGAGAAAGAGTAGCTGATGCTGTTGACGACGAAGTTTAACGTCCCAAAACTATCTTTTCACCGCAACCTTTCTTCTTTAGTAGAGTACAATTTCAGCTCAATTGAGGCGCAAAATTGTATGGTTTCCGCTCTGTATGTGTTTTGTGGGTGAGAGATAAACTACATAAACCTACAATACGCAAGCATCAGATCCACATCCTTGGTGATGCCAAGCTGCACCATCGTTTCCCTGTGGATATATCTTGTTCCAGCCACACTCATCACCCTGAAATCCTTGAGCGCATCTTGGCAAGTCACAGTCTGTCATAATCATCGATACTATCATCATTCTCCTCTACGCTACTGGCGTCTTCCCCAGAAATGTCTCCCTCTGATTCTTCTCTGATGCCTTTGCCTTTACGTCTTGCGGCTCTACGTTGTTCTAATAGCTCAGACGGCAACTTGTCATCTTTGACATCTATTGGAGACTCCTCCACCATAGATCGTGTAAGCCTTGTTCTGGATGAACCCTCTTATGACTTCCACATTCTGAGCAATCTGTAAGCAAATCAACGGTGGCGTAGCTCGAATGTGTGATGGCTGCTTATGACGGAAACCAGTGGTGTACTAGCTTTGGTTTGCTTCACCCAACTTGGCCACAAGGCTAAGGAGACTCGAAATGGCTTCAAGTGTTTAGAGGAGCTCAAGATATTCGGACAAAGATGCTCAAAAACAAATCCAAGTGTAGTTATATGCTCGAACTAGACTATGGCCGTTGTTGTGTTGTGTTGAAACCGAGTCTATCGTGGTAGTGCGTGAAGACGGCGCGTGGCGGCGGTGCGTGACCGCATGATGGTGCGTGGTGGCTGGTGCGATCTCTTGTACAAAATCGAGTCTTGTGCCGACTTTAATACGACAGTGTAGCTTGGCGGTGTGTGGAGCTCGAATTGTGTCGGTGCTATTTGAGCAAAGAAGGAGCAATACTCGATTCCACCTTGAGCGAAGAAGGAGAGATACTCGATTTTGGCTTGAGCAAAGAAGAAGCGATACTCGATTTCGACTTAGCGTAGAAGGAGACACTCGAAATCAACTTAGCATAGAATGAGAAACCCGAAATCAACTCAGCATAAAAGGAGGCACTCGAAATCAACTCAGAATAGAAGGAGGTACTCGAAAGCAACTTAGCATAGAAGGGGGCACTCGAAATCAACTCAGCATAGAAGGAGGCACTCGAAATCCACTTGAGCGACTTTGATGTTGGACGATGAAGATGGTTCTTGAACAATTTCGAGTATCTGCAAACAGGTAAAACTCACACAAATGAGACTCAAATAGAGAAAAATGCTCAAATTGAAAGTTGAATTTGTTGGTTCTTCACAAGAGAGATGAAAACAAATTTAATAGCAAATTAAAGTGAAAGAAGAGAGATGGCGAGTGTGGAGCGTGATGGAGCAATGCAGAAGATGTTGGACAGGAGGAGACAAATTGGAGTGGTTTGCATGTAAGATTCCTTCTCTTGGTCCCATATTTGAAATTACTCGAGTCCCTTTATTATTATTATTATTATTATTTTTAAACGAAGAACTTGATGCTCTTGGTTCCTTTATCAAAACAAATTCATTCCTAATGATAGAAAAAGAAAGATTCAAAAGATGGACAATCATAATTAACTATTCACAAGGATATCATGGAATTTCATCTCAAGTGCGTTTGTTTAAAGTCACTAAGCTTGACTTTCACACCCTTCAGAGGTGGGTTAGTTCATCGATAGAAACAGAAGTTCTCTCGGGAATAATCTCATCAGCTCGGTATAGCTTAACCCGCTGCCCATTCACAATGAAATCATTGCCATCATTGTTGATTAGGATAACAGATCTGTAAGGTAAAACTTCTTTGACTCGGAATGGAACATACCATCTTGACGTTAGCTTTCCAGGAAATAACTTAAACCTTGAGTTGAACAGAAGCACTTGATCACAAGGTGTGATATTCTTGGGTGCAATTTTCTTGTCAGGAAAGGCTTTAGTCCTTTCCTTGTACACTTTCGAGCTCTCGTAAGCCTCAAGTCTGTCCTCCTCTAACTTATGCAAATTCATAAGCCTTTTCTTCTGAGCAGTATTAAGGTCAAAATTAATGAACCTTGTCGCCCACAGCGCCTTCTACTCTATCTCGACTAGTAAATGACATAACTTCCCATACAGTAGCTGAAACGGAGTCCTTCCAATTGGAGTTTTGAAAGCTGTCCTGTAAGCCAATAGTGTATCATCTAGCTTGACTGCCCAATCTTATTTTGACACTCCCATAACTTGAGCTAGAATAGTCTTGATCTGCTTGTTTGACACCTCCTCCTGTCCACTGGTTTGTGGATGATAAGGCGTAGCTACCTTATGCTTAATTCCGTTCTTCCTCATTAGGTTTTTAAACACTTTATTCATGAAGTACGAGCCTCCATCACTGATTACAACTTGAGGCACTCCAAACCTGGGGAAAATGATGCTCTTAAACAGCTTGATAACAACCTTAGCATCATTAACAGGACAAGCTACAGCTTCAATCCACTTGGAAACGTAGTCCACTGCCACAAGGATGTAGCGATTTCCATGAAATGGTGGGTTGAATGGTCTCATAAAGTCGATTCCCCAACAGTCAAATACTTCAACCTCCAGAATTGGGTTATGTGGCATTTTGTTTCTCTGGTTGATGTTTCCCATTCTTTGACACGGATCAAATTTCGAGATGAAAATCCGAGTGTCCTTGAACATAGTCAGCCACCATTAACCTGACTATACAATCTTCTGAACTGTCTTGAACGTTGCAAAATGACCACCGTAGGCTGACCCATGACAGTGCTCCAAAACGCCTTGAACCTTTTCCTCTGGTAAACACCTCCTGAATAAACCATCTTATTCTTTCTTGTATAAGTAGGGTTTGTCCCAGAAGTAGTGATTAACATCCCTGAAGAATTTCTTCCTCTGATAGGAGTCCAAACACTTAGGCACCTCACGAACTACCAAGTAGTTAACCAAATATGCATACCAAGGTAGAGCTGATCCAGCGAACTTCTTACATTTGAGGACAATTTTCCTTTGCGCTAAAAGTCATAAGCTGCTTCTCCGGCATTGAGTCATCAATTGGGATCGAGTCCTCTATCATCATCCGTGACAGGTGATCTGCCACTCAATTCTCCACTCTAGGTTTATCCACTATTTCCATGTCAAACTTTTGTAGCAGCAGTATCCATCTCAGCAATCTCGGCTTAGCATCCTTTTTCTTAATCAAATACTTCAATGCAGCGTGGTCAGTGTGAACAATCACTTTGGATCCCACCAGATACAATCTGAATTTCTCAAATACGAATACTACAACAAGAAATTTCTTTTCTGTGGTTGCGTACTTGATTTGGGCGTCATCAAGAGTCTCTTTGGCGTAATATACCACGTTCAACTTCTTATCCTTTCTCTGACCCAAGACTGCTCCAACAGCAAAGTCACTTGCATCGCACATGATCTCGAATGGAAGAGTCCAGTCTGAAGCTTGGACTATTGGAGCAAAGATCAAAGCTTCTTTGATCTTAAGAAAAGCTTCGAGACACTCAGAGTCGAAGTTGAACTTGACCTCTTTGCACAATAGTCTCGTCAGTGTCCTTGCAATTTTGGAGAAGTCCTTTATGAAGTTTCTGTAAAACCCAGCGTAACCCAGGAAGCTTCGAATATCCTTCACTATCTTAGGGGGCTGCAGTTGAGCCATGACTTCTATCTTTGCCTTGTTGACCTTGATACCCTTCTCAGATATCTTGTGCCCCAACACTATCCCTTCTTAAACCATGAAGTAAAATTTTTCCTAGTTGAGCACAAGGTTGGTCTCCATGCACCTAGTAAGCAGCCTGCACAAATTTGACAAACTAGAGGAGTAGGAAGAGCCATAGACGGAGAAATCGTCCATGAATACCTCTACCACATCCTCAATCAACTCTGAGAAAATAGAAGTCATACAACGCTGAAATGTAGCAGGAGCATTGCACAATCCAAACGGCATGCACTTGTAAGCAAAAGTGCCATAAAGGCAGGTAAAAGTAGTTTTTTCCTGATCATCCGGGTGTATAGGGATCTAAAAAAACCCGCTATACCCGTTAAGAAAACTGTAAAACTTTTTACCGGACAACATTTAAACCATCTGATCAATAAACGACAATGGGAAGTGGTTTTCATAATGGAGAAATTTAACCTATAGTCTATACACATCCTATTCCTCGTTATGGTTCTAGTGGCTATTATTTCATCTTTGTTGTTTTTAACTACAGTGATACTCTCCTTCTTAGGAACACAATGCACAGGTGAAACCCACTTACTATCAGAAATCGGAAAGATAACATCAGTGTCTAGCAACTTAAGTATTTCTTTTTTCACTTCTTTAAGGTTAGGGTTCAGTCTCCTCTGGGGCTCTATGCTAGAATGTGAATTTTCCTCTAGGTGTATCCTATGGGTGCAAAAGTTCGGGATATTCCTCTAATGTCTTTAAGGGTATATCCTATAGCCTTCCTAAAACGTTTAAGCTCAATCAATAGCATGCTCAATTCATCATCACTCAAAGCATCATTGACAATCACATGATAAGTAGAATTAGAGCTTAGAAAAGCGCACCTTATCCCTGCAAGAAATGGTTTTAGTTCCATTTTGGATGCATGGAGCTCAGACTAGTCATCACTAACTGTGGTGCATTTGAGTGTTTGCAACTCGAGTTTTGGGTTCAAGTCCGGCGGAGATACAGTCGAATCTAGGCTTACTACTTTACTCTCAGGACATGTTTCATCCAATTCCTCAATCACCACTGAAATTCTGACATGCTTGTGTGAATCCAATAGCTTCCCATAGTACTCAACTTCCATACTTAAATACCCCTCAGCGGCTGGCTTAGTCAAGGCAACTTGTAGTTGGTCTTCTGCTGCCAACTCTTCTAACAGCTCATCAGCTAAGGCGTCCATTTCTTGAATTGAGAACACTTGACCCTCGATCGTTGGTTTCTTAATCGCATCGTTGATGTTGACTTTCATCTTGAGATCTGGACCGAGATTCAGCTCTATCAGCCCATTCCTGAAATCAATTAACGCAGCTGCTTTGGCCAAGAAAGGTCTTCCAAACAACAGAGGGTCTTTAGGCTCTTCTTCTATATCCAGAACAATAAAGTCTATTGCTATATCAAGTCCTCCCACCTTTACAGGAATGTCTTCCAAAATGCCATACGGGATTCTCACTAACCTATCCGCTAGAACCAACGAGATCTTGCAAGGTTTGTAGTCGACAAAACCTAACCTGTTTGCAACAGAAAGAGGCATAAGAGTGATTTAAGCACCAAGATAGCAGAGACAATTGCCGAATGATAGGAGTCCAAACGAGCAAGGGATTGTGAAAGTTCGAGGATCACCAAGCTTTTTTGGCACAACCTTCCTCTGGATTATAGCACTAGTTTCATGCATCAACACTACCATTCCCTTGACTTCTTGAGTCCTCTCCTTAACCGATCTTTCAGAAATTTTTGGTAAGGAGGTATCATCATAAACGGATCTAAGATGAGAATCTTCAACTCAATTTCCATCATCTACTTGTCAAAAAGGCTTTATATTTCTTAGTCAAATCCTTCTTGAACCTTTGAGGGAAGGGCAATTGGGGTTTGTATGGTGGTGGGACAAAAGATTTATTATTCTCCTGAACAGTTGAAGGTGGATGAGCATCTGAAGCTTTGGATTTGGGTTCAACTTGGTCTGGTGTATCAAGCTTAGCTTCAGACGTGAGTTTTTCAACAAGCAATGGCTTAGGATCAGTTCCAAATCGAGTCTCTAGTTCGGACTGAACCTCTGCGGTAGAATTTTCATCCTAATCCTTAATGACAAAATCCTCCCCCTCTTGAACCTTACTGTTCTCAGTATCCTTAGAATTTTTTGCTCGAATCAGCAACTCACGTCCACTTCTAAGAGTGATGGCATTGGCGTGATACTCCTTTGGGTTGGGGACTGCTTTCCCTGGAAGTTTTCCAGTTGTCTTTATAGTTGAAGACGATGCTTGCTGACTCTCCACATACTTGAGCCGTGCATTAAGTGTCTCAAACTTGCAGTTGAGATCGTTGTGAGAGGCATCAATCTTGGACTGTACCTCTGCAAACTTATATGTGATTTTAGAAGTTGACGCTTTTTGCCCTTTAAGTATCTCTTGGAGCAAAGTCAGAACCTCTGGTGGTTGTGTAGCAGTTGCTGGAGCTTGCGCTTCATATCTAAGTGGCACGGTTGGAGCTGGCTGGAAACTCTAGTGATATTGCTGCTTAGGGAAAAAAGCTTTGGATTGAACATTGTGGGGTTTGGGTGAGTAGACCTAGTCTTGGGGATTTGCTATGTTGTTACTCCTATATGAGAGGTTTGGGTGTTGCTTGTAGTTGTTGTACTGCTTGTAACCCCTGTCTTGATTCTCTAAATAACTAACCTCTTCTACCTGATTATTCTCCTTGTCTAGAATTTGTACATTCCTAGTTATGAAGTGAACATGTTTTTGTTGTACCAACAACAACTTGTCAATTTTCTCGTTCAGGGACTTGAGTTCTTACCTACGGACTGTATCTATATCTACTGTACCACGCAAGGTTCGATCGTAATCCTCATTTTATTGCCCATCTGCATGTGCCATATTCTCCACTAACTCCCAACCTTCATCGACATCCTTGTTGAGGTAATTACTATTACTCGCTGTATCTAAAGAGCCTTCAGATGTTAGGGTGAACACCTTTGTAGAGGTTGCTAAGCAGCGTTTCTGTGGGGTAACCATGATGGGGGCACAATGATTGATAAGTCTTATATCGCTCCCAGGTTTCAGCAAAAGGTTCAGAGTTCTGCTGCGCAAAGCTTGAGATAGCACTCCTTAGCTTTGCAGTTCGAGTAGAACTTTCTTAGAAAAGCAGTCTTGCATTCATTCCAAGAGGTGACAGATCCTTGTGATAAATGCTCCTCCCAAATATGGGCTTTGTCTCCTAAAGAAAATGGAAACAACCTCAGTTTAAATGCATCCTCACTGACACTCCTTTGTTGTCCATAAATGCGCTCGAACTCATCCAAGTGATCAAGAGGGTCTTCGGAGGGTAATCCATGGAACTGCCTATTTTGGATCATGGAAATAAGACTGCTTTTGATCTCGAAGTTGTTGTTAGGGATAACCGGAGGTACGATGCCATGTCTCTGGGTATGACTGTTTGGTGCATCTCCAGCTCCGATTATTCGTGGCTTCCTTTGTCAAGGTCCATCCACAAGATTTTGGTCAGTGTTCTCAGAAATTCTGTTTCTGCTCGAGATTTCTTGGGGATCCATGTCAGCTGGATCCTCTGGTGAGTTGGGAGTTGGTTTTTCTTTGCGGTCAACTCGCGTGGAAGATGATCAATATTGTCAAGAGGTTGGAGAAGGTTATGACTCCCTTGTGAATGTGTGTGCATACAATGCGTGAACTTTACTCGAACAGTAGGGTCTAGCTGACTTACTCAATATCGAAATTACCTGAAACAGAACGCCAGAGACAATATCACAGGTGAGTAAGTAACAAGAAACAAAAAGAACTTGAGCTTAAGTTAACAATCCAAAATGTAACTAACAGAAACCCATTTGGCAACAACACCAATTTAATAACAAAATTTTACTCAGTTTATCAAATCCTATTGTACTAAAGTGTCGACATAGAGCAAAAGGTGTCAAACCAACTGGGAGTGTAGCTATCAATCAGGATGCAATCAATTACTATAATTCAAGCCAGTCGGAATGAATTTTGTCTAACAACCTAAATTCGATTTAGCCTCAATAAAGTTTAAATTAATATTAAATAAAGCAACGAACAATAAACCATGTGAAACAAAAACAAAACAGTAATAGCGACAGGTAATAAAAATAAATCAAGTGCAGGGTGAGAAAATAAGTTCCTGAGGAACGAGTATCGTGGATCAGCGTGACTCTTAGATCAACTAGGCGCTTGACAATACTCAATAGAGCTAATTTCTAAGCAACGAGAACACAAAACAATGAATCCACTCTCGTGGTAAACAAACTTAATCAAGCTATTAACATACCCTATCACCATAGGCGTTTGATAATCTAACCGACATGAATGATTAACTCGCTTAGAGCCGATTCACACCTCAGACATTCGATCCCTCGAGCTAACTGTGTGAATCTTTGAAGTGGTTTGATCTGACGTTCTACCAAACACCTATTGGGTGCTGGAATGTTCTAGAACAAACTTCAGTTGATCAGATTGAAACTAGCATTAACAGCACCAAATCAGACGAGATGTAAGCCTTCCTAAACTCAAGAAACCTAGAAAAACTAAGATCCACGCTAACTTAACTCATCCTCAAGAGCCCTAGGTAACTACTCAGAACTCATGAGATTAACAGCAAAAAAGAAATCGATATTAGATTGCATTAACATAGAACTCGAATAATATATGAAATTAACGCTAAACGTAAAACTAAATTGCATAACGAAATCAAAAGGTTTTGTTCTGAGATTACAAAAGCTAAAAACTCTGCTTGTACAAAAAAGAGTAAAAACTTCGATAAAACTTAGATAATTCTTATCATCACAACCCATGATTTTTATTCTTAGACCCTTACTTAACCTAAATATAGAAAGATAACAAAGTATTTGACCAACTCAACCAATCAACTTCAGATGCCCATCTAGAGTGAGATAAGGCCTCACTTCTTACAAGACTGAATAGAAAAGCTCGAATGCATTTCGAGTCTCACTTGCAGCTCTCTTGCGTTTTGAGTCCATAACTAAGCTCCAGCCCGTACTCAAGTCTGTGGTGAGACTCCACTTCGGTAGTTGCATCCAAGCTCATCATCTGGTCCCAATGTCTCCAAAGCGTCAATGATACTCCAATTATGCTTTCCAAGTACCTACAACTCTTTTTATGCAACATGTATGCAATTTTACCCAATGCATGAAATATGAATCTAAAAGACATCTAAAGAGGTACAGATACTGTGAATACGGATATAAAGTGTGCGAAACATACTAAAATACATATATATCAATAGGAAAGTTTTCATGTCTTTTTTTTGCTGACGTGTCATCCGACTTCTCTTTAGGTTCGTAGAATCTTTCGAGATGAGATTTCTGTCGAGTCTAATATATTATCCGAGTTGAAAATTTAGAGCTTGCAACCTGATTGTTCTTTTGTATCCGACTCATTGATTTTGGTGGACCGCAGTAGGATCGCGGATCCAACTCCAACAATTGTCCCCCCCCAGACTCGGAAATTTTTGTGCCAAATTATCGAGTCAGAAGGTTTTCCATCTTCCAGAATCTTTGGTACACGTGTCAGTTCGTGAGTGGGCTAGTTGAACAGTCTCCTCGGGTTTACACGAGTCATCATTGCGCTTAGATTCAGTATTCGCTCTTCCACTATAAATAGTGCTCCAGTTCCTCTCGCATTTTTACTTTCAACCGAAAATTACGAGGTAACTTCTCTCTCTTCTTTCCCTCTTTACTTTTGCCGAGTTGATTTTTTTATAAGTGAAATACTCCCAAAATGGAAAGAGATAGTTCTAGCTCTAGTTCTAGTTCCGAGTTTGCCGACTTTAGTCCCTCTTCTGTATCTATTAGCAGCCAAACCCAAGAGGGTGTGGAGATGTTTTTTTATAGATAGTCCAGATGAGAACTTAGGTAATTGGCACGATGATCTTGATGTCGGTCCATCTATAGTTAATTCAAGGAGGTTAGATAAATTATTCTTAGCGTGTCTTGAGATGAGGGGTGCTGAGATTGTTTCTGATCCCAATTCTCGTCCGTGGAGTCTTCCAAAGGATTTCAACATGATTTATGACTGGTGGTTTACGGAAACCAAAATATGGTTTCCCATTTTGGATTTGCTACCTTGCTATTGCTTTGCCCAGAAAATTGCTATGTCCCAACTCGGAGTTGCTGGAGTTGTGAACATCGTTGGATGATTGATTCTTGGAAGCAAGGCAGGTGTTAACATCTCGACTCTCTTGTTTGAAGAGTTGACGGAGCTCTGTGAAATCATGTCCTCTAAGGGGACCTTTTTTGCTCGGTCAAAAGCTGGTAATCGATTTTTGGATAATCCGACTTCCAAGGTTTTGCAATGGAAAAATCGCTATTTTTTCGTTCATCTTAGCGATATCTTTCGTTCATTGAGACTACTGAAATTTCTTTCGACTTGGACGAGAACTGCTGGTAGATTTCTAGGTTTTTATTTATGACTGAGTTTTTGTTCTTCTCTAGGTGTTCTCAACACCGACATGGGGGTTGCTGATTTTAAGATGCCTAACATTCTAGATAGTTTGGATGCTGTTCTAGGAAGAACTTTGGCTCCCTCTGGTGGGGCCAATACTTTTCAATCTTCTGACTTTATCCTAGGAAGGGATTCGGCGACCGCAGCGTTGCCATTTGCTACTCCTAAGGCTCCGAATACCAACTCGGAGTCTCATGATGTTGATTTTCTGGCTACCAAGACTGTGCCGGCTACTGAGGCTGTGCCGGCTTCTGAAGCTGTGGCTGACCTTTTTGAGAAGGTCGGCAAGGGTTCTGCAAGTTCCCCTACTTTCACCAAGAGGAAGTAAAAAACTTTAGTTAAGGCCAAGGATTTTGAGTCTCTCAAATCCTCTTCTAGTTCCTCGGCGATTAAAAAGATCGAGAAGAAAAAGTCAGCCTCCTAATCTGCCGTTAAAGGTAGCGTCCTTCAATGAACCCTCCCCCTCTTTTTTTTTGTAAAGTGTTTTGGTGACGAGATGATTTAGACATTGCTTGGTAATATCAGGTCGAGACTCTGCTTCTGATTCTTCCCGGAAGAAGGTAGCTAAATGCAAGGAGCCCTCTCCTCCTCTTGAAGTGTCCTTACATAAAATGAGCAAATCTTTTGGAGATTTTTATTTTTCATATGCTTTGGAGGAGTCGACTCTTATCAAGGATTCTGAGTTGGGAGGAGCCGATCTGATGCATTTCCTCAAGAACATCATTGAGGACCTCTCTCATGTGCCTGAGATACTCAACAAGATGGAGTACGTTGACACAACAAAGTGAATGTTCTCAGTAATTTTGTCTTTTGATTTTGGTTCTTCTTCACTTGTCTCCAAATTCTTATTCCGACTTGTTATCTCTCTTCCCAGTTCATTGCTCAGGTGAACTCGGTTCTTCTCGGGAAGGAGAAAACTATGGCTACTAATGCTGGGAATTCTCGCCAGCTTGATGATGTCCTCAAGCAATTAGAGGAGTCTCAATGGGAAATGGCAAAAACAAAGTCCTCTTTAACGGCAGTTCAGGCTGATCTGTCCCAAGTTACATCGAGGAGGAACGCTTGAAGTCTGATAAAGAGTTTTGTGCTCTTAAGGATGTCTTGAAGTCTGCTACCGACCTTTGAGATGCAGCTTTTTGGGCTGCTGAGAAGCATAAGGCCGTGATTGCTTCTCTCCAAGCTAATGCTAGCACCGTTAAAGGTAAGTTTTGTACGTCTCTATTGTTTTGTGATTTCAGTGTATTAACTAGTTTCAATCCAGCATCCCAGGACAAGCGCTTCAAGAGGATTTCAGATCGTTTTGACTTCTTGGGTTCCAATCTGAGTAACCGTCTGTCGTATGCTATTATGACTGGCTATGATGATCTCCTACAACGGTTGTTAAAGGATCAAGTCTGATTAAACCTCATATTATCATGTTCGAGGCTTCGAGTCTGGCAAAGCCTAGGGTGGATGTTGACAAGAAGGAATTCTTGAACTAGAACCCTGATGATTTAATTCCTCCTTCTCTCGAGCTTTGCGAGTCCTTTCTCCTGGAGGAGGCGGCTCTGGCCTGGAATGAGGTGTTGGCACTCAGGACGGACGCGAATGAGGTGGCTGATCCTATGACTGGGGATCGCCCACAGGTTAGTATTAGGGATTTTGAAATTGTACATGTTCCAATTCAAATTTCGACTAACATGGTTCAAAAAAAGATATTTTTTTAAAGGTTGCCGAGATAGACGGCTCGATTGATAAGGACAAAGCCGTTACCGAGATAGCTGGGACTAGCGCCACAAATTAATCCTCCTGTTTTTTTTAAAAAATGATGTGATTTTTCCTCCCATGGGAGGAGTTTGTAAAACATTGATTTCTTATTTTTCTTTTAGAGTTTATATATTGCTTATTTTTGTTTATTCTTTTCTTCGTCGAAAGTTTCAAACTTTAGTTGATTGAAATTTGGGATCTTTGACTTTGACTGAACTTAATTGACTCGTCTTATAATGATGCGAGGTTTAGAATTTTGTGCGAGATTTGAAGACTCGGCAGGGTTTAGACGTGGCTTAAATAGGAGCGAAACTTTATGGACTCGGCGAGGTTTTGACTTGGCTTAAATACAAGACTTTAGGGACTCGACGAGATTTAGACTCAACTTTAAATAGGAGCAAGACTTTAGGGAATCGGTGAGATTTAGACTCGGCTTTAAATTGGAGCAAGATTTTAGGGATTCAGCAAGATTTAGACTCAGCTCAAAATGTGGATAAGTGTTTTCTTTGCCAAATACCACTTTATAGTTATTTAACTTTGGTTTAATCGTTAAGAAGACTTAATTTATTGTGTTCCAAATACTGTCTTTGGGTTTTGATTGGGAGTAAGAATTTAATTCTTGTATAAGTTTTACGAGGTTGTACTCGGCACGTTTAGAACTCGGCTCTAAGAAGAAGGATTAGGCCTTAGTCAGTGATTTTTGAGATTGGACTCAGTGACGTTAAGTTTTTCAAGATTGAGCTCGGTGAGTTTAGAACTCGGCATTAAGTTAAGGACGAGGCCTTAGTCAGAGATTCTCGATGTTAGACTCGGAGAAGTTTTTAAGGTTTGGACAAGCTTTTTGAGATTGGGCTCGGTGAGATTTTAAGACTCGGCTTAAGGATAAATTGTGTTTGATTTCCGGAGAATTTATCTCGGCTTACGACTTTGGTGAATATGGGTGTAACCCATTTTTTTCTTTTAGATGCTGATTAGGGGTAAATAAAATTTTTATAGAGTTCTAGCTGGATGAAGTGGTAAGGTTTTAATCCTAAACAATCTACTGCAAGTGAACAATAATGAAGTAATAGTACTATAGGGATCGAATCCTCAAAGAACTAAGTATTGCACTTTTGATCATCAACTTTATTTCTCAAGCTATACTAGTCGAAATTTGAGAGACAAACAAGCAACTTTAAACGATGTAAAACTTATTAATAAAAGCACCAAGCATAGGGTATTCATTGGGAAGTAGAAATCTAACTAGGGAAACTATTTATAGTATTACTTAGATTCAATTCTCGACTTGAATAGAATGGTATAATGAATATACTCTCGTAGTACTTGAGACTCTACTGGAGAATTTAGAGGTCCTAACTATCGTTGGTTCCAAGTCACAAATAGGCATTAAACAAGTGAGTTCAACTATCCACAATCATCCTAAACATCAGCTGTCGTGGTTAAGGATTGATTGCTCATCTAACCTAGTTCAGATACTTAGCAAGCTTTTGGAGAGCTAACAACCTAAGTTCATATATATTAGTTGATCAAGCTATTCTAATCATTAAGCACGAGATTAGATGGAGAATACTCTTATTAGAATCGACTCTATTTGTCCCTAATCATTGATTCCTAAGTTCCTAAAAACCCTAAGCCTCATTAGTAAACTACTCATACATAATCAAAATAGAAACAAAAGACATAATGAAAATATTTTTGAATTGCATAAAAGTATAAAATAGAGGGATAGAGATTCTTCTCAATGTTGAACTCTCTCTCTCTGGCTTACAAAAGAACTCAAAAATTCTCCCTGAATAATGGTCTATGTCCCCAAAAGAAATAGAAAACAGAAGTATTTATATGTCCTAAGATTTAAGTGCAAAAAAGGAAAATTAGGAATTTTCTTCGTAGCTCGTTGATCGATCGGCCATGTAGTTGATTGCAATCTTGCACTTGTGTGATCGATCTCCAACACGTCAGGTCAATAGTGAGGTGGAGCGATGATCTGGTAAGAAGGCTTGATCGATCGCTTAAGATGTTGATTGGTTGATCATAGGCCTTTTCTGCGAAACTTCATGTAATGCTCCAAAACTGTCCAAATGAGACTCCAATGCCAATGATCCAAGTTCCTACGTTTTCCACCTAAAAATAACACAAAATACAAACATAAATTCTAAAAGTAGGCATGTTAATGAGCTCAAAACTAGTAAAAACAGAGGTATATCAATTATGTAAGACTTAACCTCTTGCTTGTCCTCAAGCAAAGAAAGAAAAGACCAACAAGAAGATTCCCTTAAGAAACTCATTCGTCATCAGACATTGCACAATACACTCCATATGAACTAATCAATACTTGTTAGTATCGAGACAACATTGTACTTCTCTAGACTTAGCTTCTTTCCAGTTAGACTCTACAATCAACATCAAAATACCCAAATGCATCATACCGACTTCCTAATCATCTAAGTGTTGTCTTATCAAGGAAGTATCGATCAATGAACACATGGACTCATCATCATCCTTTACCTGAATATAAGACTATCTTCGCATGGTTCCTTTCCTTTCATTCCATTCAATTGCAGCCGATTTTTTCATACTTACCTAAGATATCATTTTATTTTTTTTATCGGCTCCTCAACCAATTTTTCACTACTTACCTAGGGTATCATTTTATATTTTTTTATTGGTTGTCCAACCAGATATCTCCCTACTTACCTAGGAAATCATTTTCTTTTTTTAACTGGTTGGTTCTTTAACAACTTAGAGAATGAAAACAAAAATGGCTTTAGTGGACCAAATTTTTCGATCCTTAGCCAAGTTTAGTATTGCTTCAACCTTGTTTTATAGTTGTTTCAAAATGTAAACATTGGAATATCTAAGAGAGGGGAACCATACTCACACAGATAAGTTCTTTCAGGACTGAAGAGAGAAATCCGATCCAATACATACCAAACTCCTTGACAAGAAAATTAAGTCAGGTTAAAGTTGAAATTGGCATAGATTCTTCAAATACCTGGAAATCGATATGTGTCATTAAGAAGATGCTTTGTCTCTAGGTTTTCTAATAGTCAAAGATTCCCAACAAATGCATATCAACGATCCTAAAAGCATAAGAGTGCAACAATCCTCAAAAATCATAGTTCCTTAGACAACAAGTTTCAAAAGCTCAAGAACATAACATAGAAAGAGTTAATGTCTGAAAATAAAAACTAAAAAGAAAATAAAAACAAAGCGAATAGCGTTAGTCCCAACAAGTGTATCTCCCCCAGACTTACTTCACACCATCCCGGTGTGTAAAAAAGCAAGAAGAGATCACGACTTACGTATAAAAGAAACAGAAAAAAATCAAAAAAAAAAAGAAAAAAAGGGTGAGATAAACCGATCACTCAGGACTCTGATTCTCCTGTTTTCCTGGTGCTCGCCTATGTCGACGTGGAAGGCGCTGCTCGAGTGGCTGCTCCTCTATATCCTCGTAATTAGCCACTGATCAATGTTCAGCAATGTCTGATCGACGAACATCAGCTCTAGTGCTGCTCTCAGGCTGATCCACAGCAGGTGCACTCATGCAAAATGCGATCGGTATCCTCCTAAGTGCCTCCCAAAGGCGTCTACTCATCAAATGCTTCCTCTGCTCTGTCTCATAATGCCAACATCAGTCATCCATATCAATGAGTCATCAGAGAAAGGAGGGATATCATACTCCGTGCTGTACTGTGGAATGATGTGCTTGAGGGTCAGAGCAATGCTGGACTGCTGATGTGTAGAAGCTGAAGCTGCTGCCGATGAATGTCTCCGTGGAGCTTGTCGGTGAGCTGGGGCTGCTCTTGCTCTTGCACTGCAATCTCAGGATGTGTAATGTGAGGCTCAAAGAGTACATTCTCCCTACAAGTGAGAGATGTGATCACAGGTGCATGCAAGAAATAAAGATAAAGCTCGATGTCCCTAGAGAAGTAGCACCACTTTGTTTGCTCGGTGAGGTAGGTGAAGTTGGTCAATACCCGATCATCAACATAAGCTATCCTCTCCACCTTTGCTGTCTCACGAAGATCCAACTACAAATACTCAAATATGCAAGTTAATTGACTACCTATCACCTTATTGATAGGCTGATCCAGAGTGCCTCTGAAACAATATTCGGGAAGTACCTTTGCGAACACGTATCCCTAGTTGATGTCACAAGGACCAACATCAGGAGCAGGTGCAGAACCGTACAAGTCAGGTATCGCATGGTACAAAGCATGATGGAGTATCTCTAAATCTAGCTTAGTCACGGCAGGGTTGACTTCCTTGCATAGAATAGTCGATCCCAACATCTTAGCAACAAGTCTAATCGCAGGATATCGGATGTATGTGAGCTTGGAATCTCGTCCTTGAAAAGTACCATCAGTTATGACGTTCCAAAGAGCATCAGGAGGAGTACCTTGGCGAGAAGGTACTTGACTGTTGGCTTCCCCACAGAACCCATAGATCGAGCAAATCTGCTGGACGGTCAAATGGTAGCGAATACCACAATACAGAAACATCAAGTAGGATGCATAGAGAGGAGCATGAGGGTCGGATGCTAGGTGGACGTCATAAGAGGCTAAGAACTACTTAACCGGCTCCGGGTACAGCGACAGAGGCTTGGTCATAAAGGTACCAAAGCTAAGTCTATCAAGCATCCTAGACACATCATCGAGAATGCCAAGTCTATCCAATGTTGTCGGACATAAAAACTTAGTCGGAACAAGCTTGTTCCTCAAAATCTGATCGTAGAACATGCTATGGAAACTCTGCCATCTTGAATCTTCAGTTCTTAGCTGGTAGGCACGATCATTTTTCAACAGCGAATGGTCAGAACGATTGCCTAAGTTCTTCTCGAACGGTTCCTTATAAGGTCTAGACCAAGGTAAACATGTGCGTTCAAAAGCTACGATATTGGAGGATTTGCCGATCTCAACATTAGCCAATCGTCTGACCTTATGAGAAGATTGCTTGCCCTCACGAGTCCCCACCATAATCTGCACAAATCGATTAAACAAAGATAAACCGAAAAATTTCAATATCCTCAAAAATTGATGAAAAATCAAAAATATGGAATTCAAACGAGAATTATGTGAAATCAATTGCTAAATTAATCATGTAATATCTAAATCATCTAGCAATACTTCAACTAATAACACAAATCCTAAATTCCAAACCAGAAAATCAAAAATTCCACAATTTTCTCCAACAACCTAACAATCGATTTCTAGGCAACAATCTAATAATGTAATCGGTAAGAGGCTTCAAAATCATCATTAAATCATGACTACAGATTGGTTTAACACATTTGAACATCAATAAATTGAAATCCAAAATTCTCAAAAAGTCTCAGCAATCTCGTCACCTTCGATCTAAATTTAGAAGTCATACCTTTGCCAATCGGGTTAGATGAATGGATAATTGGAAAGAGGACGAAATTTTGATCAGGTTAGGCTTTTGAATCAAAGAAAACGGTTGTGAATTGAAGAGAAGTTATAGGAAATTGAAGATTTTTTTTGCCTAAAATTGCCTAAAACAGTATTTAGGAATGGTTGACTCAAAAGAATGGCAACAGCTCCTTCCTTAGCCATCTCAACAACCGTAAAATCGGTTAAAACCTTGCAATTTCCCACAATGAGTGTGAAATCGACTAACCTGCCTCTTGGGCTCTTAGAAGTGGCATCACATAACGAAATAGATGAGGTATGCTCTTGCATAAGCTCAATCCCAAGCTCCTTCATGGTCTCTAACGAGATCACACTAACACTTGCACTGGTATTACACAAAGCATCACCAAAAGTCAATTTCCAAATAGAACAAGGAATCATAAATTCTCCTTGATCTTCTTGCTTTTAAGCTCCTTAAGATAAGGTATAGGAGGTCGGTAATTACTCTCACAGCTGCTCTTCTCACTCACATCGAGTTCCTTAGCCCTCAAATGCACAACATTGCATGATTCTATAGGGTTCTTCTCAACTTTACCCGGTAAAGCTCCTTATGGCCTCCTCATAGCTTCAGTTGTCTGTGCCACTTGTGTGTCCAGCTTCTTCAAGTGTACTAAGACGATTCAAATCATTGTACATACTGTCCACCTTAGTATTGAGATCCCTAGTAGAATTTTGTTGCTCAGTTGCCAGCTGTTGAATGAGAGCTTTAATCTCATCATTAGAAGTTCCAGATGAACTAGCTTGCCTTGTCGCCTCTTGTATGTAAGGCTTGTAAGGTTTACACCAATCTCCAGCCTTTGAATTCGACCATTGGTTGTTCCATCTCTGCCCTGAACTCTGCACAAATGGTTTACCCTAAAATGGTCATCCTTGTGGCATTATTGGAGGTGGCATGACGATATCCTGTGGATTCTCGATGTTGGTACTCCTGTATGAGAGATAGTTATGTCCCCAAGTTTTTCCAATTCACATAATCGACATCTTTCTGATCTTCAGACATATCAGACTCAACCTGAACCTGATCGACTTCCCTATTGTCATCCAGCTGATGCACTACTCGGTTATCTCCTTGACTTGTCCTGATAAGCATGTCGAGCTTCTCTGAAATCTCATATATCCTATGAATCTCCACACTATTGACCTTCTTACTTTGAACACATATTGGATAATGGTTCCCAGAACAATGGTCCTTGACTTATTATAGAATTGATCCAAGAAGGCAGCCCTAACTTCTTCCCACGTGGTTAATGACCCTGGAGGCAAAGATCACAACCAGAAGCTTTTTCAGAAAGTGAATGGTGAAACAACTTAAACTTCACATAGTCTGCAAGGACTCCATTCGAGCTCGTGGTACTGTTCATATCTTCAAAGTTCTCAATGTGATCCATCGGATTCTCTCCTGGGAGACCATTAAAGACATATTACTTCACTAATCTAATCAGTTGAGGCTTCACCTCATAGTTTTGCCTCTGGATAGGTGGAGGTCGAATAGCAGACCTATTCTGATAGAATGTGTGAGGTGTATCCATATCACCTATAGCTCGGCGTTTAGGCTGTTCCTACTACCTCCTGAGCATAGCTAAATCTCTCTGCAGCTGTTCAACCGTTTGCTGAATATCCTGGTTCCTCTAAATAGCAGGTTGAGTCTCGCGGTCCTGAGGAATCTATTGGTTTTCCTTATTTATTGCCTTCACTCTATGATTTTCTCTTTCAACTCTAGCAAGTTCTTCGTTATTAAAACCAAGTAGATTATCTGAACCTTGACTTCTCCTGTGCATAAACCTAAAACAAAAACAAAAACAAGACACAAAACAAAAACGTAAGTAAAAGAGTATAGACTTGAAAGCAAATCTTAATCAAAAGGCAACCAATTGGTTCCCCGCCAACAGCGCCAAAAACTTGATGTGGTCAGGTTTTGATCCTAAGCAATCTACTGCAAGTGCACAACAATGAAGTAGTATTACTATAAGGATCGAATCCTCAAGGAACCAAGTATTGCACTTTTGATCATCAAATTTATTCTCAAGCTATACTAGTCAAAATTAAAGAGACAAACAAGCAACTTTAAACGATGTAAAACTTATTAATAAAAGCACCAGGTATAGGGTATTCATCGGGAAGTAGAAATCTAACTAGAGAAACTATTCAAGATGTTACCTAGGTTCAATTCTTGACTTGAACAGAAAGGTATAACGAATCTACTCTCGTAGTACTCGAGACTATACTCGATACTTTAGAGGTCCTAACCATCATTGGTTCCAATTCACAAATAGGCATTAAACAAGTGGGTTCAACTATCCACAATCAACCAAAACATCAGCTGTCCTGGTTAAGGATTGATTGCTCATCTAACCTAGTTCAGATTCTTAGCAAGCTTTTGGAGAGCTAACAACCTAAGTTCATAGATTAGTTTATCAGGCTATTTGTCCCTAACCATTGATTCCTAAATCCCTAGAAACCTTAAAAATGATTGGTAAACTACTCAGACATAGTCAAAATAGAAACAAAAAACATAATGGAAATAAACTTGAATTGCATAAAAATATGAAATAGAGGGATAGAGATTCTTCTTAATGTTGAATTCTCTCTCTCTGGCTTACCAAATAACTCAAAAGTTCTCCCTGAATAATGGTCGATGTCCCCAAAAGAAATAAAAAACTTTATATGTCCTAAGATTTAGGTGCAAAAAATGAAAATTAGGTATTTGCTTTGTTGCTCGTTGATCGATCGATTATGTAGTTGATCGATCAATCTTGGAATTTTGTGATCGATCTCCAACAATTCATGTCGATCGTGAGATTGAACGATGTTCTGGCAAGAAGGCTTGATCGATCGATCAAGATGTTGATCGGTCAATTATAGGCCTTTTTTGTGAAACTTCATGTAATGCTCCAAAACCGTCCAAATGAGACTCTAATGCCAATGATCCAAGTTTCTGCATTTTCCACCTAAACGTGACACAAAATACATACATAAACTCTAAAAGTAGGCAAGTTAATGAGCTAAAAGCTAATAAAAATATAGGTATATCACTAGACCCAAAGGCTACCTACATACCCCGAAGAGATCAAGCCAAGACATATTTCTCATTACATAATTAGTTAAGTAGATAGAGATGGGTTAAGTAATGCATCCAATTGGCTGAGTTGGCGAGCCTTTAGTAGTGGTATTATTTTAGGTTGATGGAATTCCAACTTCGAGGAATCGGTTCTCCTTCCACGTTAGCGATTTTGTAGACTCCTGGCTTTACGACTTCAAAGATGATGTACGGCCTTTCCCAATTTGCGCGGAGTTTCCCGGCATTGAGTTCGACCATGTTTTCGAACACCTTTTGAATTACGAGGTCTCCAACTACAAAGTGTCGTCCGTGCACTTTTCTATTGTAGTACTTTGCGGCTTGTTGCTGATAGCTTTGTACTTGAAGAAGTGCCTCGTCACGTTCTTCTTTTAAGTCGTCAATGCTATTTTCCAAAGCACTATTGTTAGTCGCTTCATTCTCGGAAAGATGTTTTTGGCGTAGAGTTAGCACAACTATCTCGGCTGGAGCCATTGCCTCTATTCCTTAAGAAAGGGAGAATGGTGTTCGTCCGATCGAGCACCGAGGTGGGGTCCAATGTTACCATAATACACCCTCCAACTCGAAAGCCCAACTTCCCTTCTTTTTGGAGAGTCGTTTCTTTAGACTATCGAGGATTTGTTTATTCATGGTCTCAGCTTGACCGTTTCCTTGTGGGTTACGTGGTGTTGATTTGCTTACGCGGATATTCCTTTTGGCGCAAAAGTTGGTGAATTTTGCTGAGATGAATTGGGATCCGTTATCAGTCACGATCTCGTATGGTAGACCATGATGGCATATAATATTTTTCCAAACGAATTTGATCATGTCTTTGTCCTTGATCTGAGAATAAGATTCTGTTTCGACCCACTTTGAGAAGTAGTCTGTCATAACAAGCATGAACCTTTTTGTCATGATGACGGTAATGACCTGACTATATCCATTGCCCATCGCATAAATGGATAAGACATGATTGCTGAGGTCATTTCCTTGGTCTCTGGCAGTTGTCACACTTAACGGTATATTCAACGTAATCTTTTGTTATAGTTGGCCAATAGTAGCTCAGTGATTTGATCTTTTGAATGAGGTTTCTTCTGTTTTTGTTGTTTCCACCTGCTCCATCGTGCGTCTTTTTGATGATCTTGTCAACCTCATCGCCGTGAGCGCATGTGAGCAGTACTCTGTTTGTACTTTTCCGGTCAAGTTTTTTATCGACTTGGCGTAAAAAGCACACTTGGATTTTAGCCGGCGGGCTGCCCATCTATCCTCTAGCATTTTGTCATCTAGAATGTACGCAAGGATCTCGTTATACTAATCCACCTTTGGTTTGTTGTTCTGCTAAGCATCTGCCATCTCAGAATCTGATTCTTCTCAAGCTTTGTGTATAACCGAGACAAGTTCGAGATCTCCTTTTGCTAGGGCATCGACAGATGTGTTATTGGACCTTAAGATTTTGTTGATCCTAAATCTCAAGTCCTTGGTCAATTCCTTAACCACATGAAGATAGGCTTCCATCCGATCATTCTTCGTGTCGTAACCTCCATTAACCTGGTTAACGACTATTTGGCAGTCATAATAGTAATCGATATCAATATCTACAACTTCTTTGTACAGTTTTATTCCTGCGATTAATACCTTGTACTCTACTTCGTCGTTTGAAGCTGGGAATGCAAGTCAGAATAATTGTTCTAGGACTTCTCCCGTGGGGCTCTTAGTTGGATGCTTACTCCTGAGCTATTTTTGTGATGAAGATCCATCATTGTATATCTTCTACGTTTGATCTTTGGCCGACTCTAGAGGTTCTAGATCCAGAGATAGCTCGATTAAGAAATCGGCTAGTACTTGCGATTTCGCACTTGTGTATCCTTTAAATTCGATGTCATACTCGCTCAATTTGATTGCCCACTTTTTCAGTCGCCCTGATTGGTTTGGACTATGCAGTATCGTCCGCAATGGATGATTCGTTAACAATATAACAGTAAGACACTAGAAGTAAGGTCGCAACTTCCTTGCTGAATTGACTACCGCTAACGCAAGTTTATCTATAGTCCGGTATCTGGACTCGGCTCCATCTAACGATTTGCTGATATAGAAGGTCGAGTACTGAGTTCCTCTATCATCTTAAACTAGTACACCACTTACTACCATGGTAGAAACCGCGATGTATAAATACAGTGGTTCCTCATTTTTGGGTTTGGCGAGGATTGGCGGTGTTGAAAAGTACTCTTTCAACTCGGAGAAAGCCTTTTTGCAGGTTTCGTCCCACTTGAACACTTTGTTTCCACACATCAAATTATAGAATGGAAGACACTTGTCGATTGAGCGTGATATGAAACGGTTCAGGACGGCTATGCTGCCTCTTAGCCTTTGTTCTTCTCGCTTATTCTTTTGAGAAGACAATTCTTAGACTGTTGTAACCTGGTTTAGATTAGCCTTGATTCTTCTTTGAGTGACTATGTATCCAAGTAATTCTCCTGATGTAACCCCGAAAGTACACTTCGCTAGGTTGAGCTTCATCTGATACTCATTCAGAGTCTGGAAGCAACGAGCTAAGTGATCAATATGATCTTTCGCTTTTAACGACTTTACCAGCATATCGTCTATATACACTTCCATTGTATGCCCAAGTTCGTCGACAAAAATTTTGTTTACAAGGCGCTGGTAGGTTGCTCCAGCATTTTTTAAGGCCGGATGGCATTACTTCGTAGCAGTAGGTTCCTCGCTCTGTGATGAACGAAGTTTTCTCCATGTCGTTGGGGTGCATCCGAATCTGATTATACCTTGAGAAAGCATCCATGAATGAAAGAAGTTTGTTTCCAGCGGTTACCTCGACAATTCGGTCAATATTTGATAACGGGTAGTTGTCCTTTGGACAAGCTTTGTTGAGATCAGTAAAGTCCACACAAACTCACCATTTACCATTCTTCTTCAAAACGACTACTGGGTTGGCTAGCTATTCGGGATATTGAACTTCGGTGATATATGCGATTTCAATCAGCTTTTTGACATCTTCTATTACGGCCTTTGTTCTCTCTGGCCTGAGCTTTCTTCTTTTTTGTTTAATCGGCTTATATGTCGAGTTGACATTTTGCCTATAACTCATAATTACCAGGTTGATTCCAGGCATATCGCTTGGTGCCCATGCAAATGTCATTACATTATCTTCAAGGAGCCGAATCACCTTCTCTTTGATTGGCTTGCTTAAGTCAATGCCAATGCTCACACATTTTGACGGGTCCTTCAAATCGATGTCGATGAGTTTAACAGTTGATCGGTTTGGCTTTTTGGGAGTAGGTGGATCGGGTAGGGCTCTGCTCCCTACTGATGCAGCGATCATGCACGGTTTGTTGTTTAACTTCAACTCGGTAATGAAGCAAGTTCTTGCCATCTTCTAATCTCCTTCGAGTGTATAAACTCCTTTGTTTATCGGAATCTTAACACATTGATGATAGCTTGACGGCACGACTTTTATCGTGTGTATCCATGGTTTTCAAGGATCATGTTGTAGATTGGTAGCTTATCTACAACGAGTAGCTTAATCCATTTTGTAATTCCACCAACTCAAACTGCTAGCTTCACCATTCTGTTCGCATTGATTGTACTTCCGTCAAATGCGGTTAAGGTCATATCCACGGGTTTAAGCTGAACATTTGGTAGTGCTATTTTATCCAAAGTCTCTTTGAATATAATATCTACTAAGCTTCCAGTATCGATGAGAATTCGCGAGACATCGCAGTCGGCAACTCGGAGTTTGACGACTATGGGGTCATTATGTGGGAAGTTGACTCCTTTAATATCTTTGGCAGTGAATGTGATCACCGAATCAACTATGCGCATGCACTCCCTTTCGGGCTCCTGGTTGACTGAAGCGACAATCTTTCATTCATATTTCTTAATTAAACGAATGGTGTCGTCACAATATTGTAATCCACCCGTGATTACACCGACAACAATTTGTGGATCGCTAGATCCGTCATTGTCTCCTACCGGCTTTTGCCGCTTAGTTGCCTCCGAAGTGTCACCTTTAAGCAGCTTCTTGCAGCTCGGCTTCCTTCCATTTTTGTGCTTTGTATTTCTGAGTTTCCTCTTCCAAAACCTCCAACTCTCCTTTACTGAATTTCTCAGCAAAGAACTCTTGCAGCTGTTTGCACTTTGCGTTTGAATGACTTACTTTTTTGTGGAACCCGCAATATTCGTTCTGGTTGTAGGTGTTCTTGAATGACTTATCGCGGGGGCTATTATTCTCCCCAACTTGGAAAAGCGGTTGCCAATTTTGCTTTTCCTCTATTATGTTGTCTCGGCTCATAGTGCCCTTCTCTCGGCTCTTTGGTTGCTAAGCTCTGCTGCATATCTTGATTCTGCGAGAGGATTTTCTCTTCCTCTATGCACTCCGCATGTCTTGCTACTCTGCAAAGAGCATCAGAGATTGTATTACGCCTATTGATGAAAAGCTCCCGTTTAAGTGCCTCGTCAGTCACCATTCCAGTTTGGAGGGCTTCAATAGCCATGTCGTCACTGACTTTAGCTTTTGTCAAGATCTTTTTGAAGCTTAGAGGTATGACTTGAAGGGCTCATCAAAGCCTTACCTTAAGGATCTAGACTCAGCAGTCAAGGTATCTGGATTGACAAATAAAGTGTACTACTTCATAAACAGCTCGGTAAGTTGGTTGAAGCTTTCGGTTGATCCGGCTGGCAATTTGGTGAACTATACCAAGGCGTCTCTGGTCAAATTCTCTGGGAAGTGCTGACAGTAAGCTGCACCTTCATTTTCCATGCTGTAGTTGGTCCCATTCATCATGAAATTGAAGGCGCTCATAAATTCTACCAAATCCAAATTTTCATCATAGGAGGGGCATCAGAGTTGCAACTCTCTGTTTACCGAGATTCTTCTCGTCCTTGGTGCGAATAGCAAGTTTTGTGTTTGAGCTAGGAGCCTTCCTATCTTGGATGCCGAGCTGGTAGCTTGATGGAATTTTGACCTTATATAACCCATCATCTTCAATACGTTGCAACGTCCAGTGTTGCTACAGTGTGTTGTCCAGGCATGCTCTGCATTGCAGAATGATCTTGCACCGAGGTGGTCACTGGCTGCAAACTCTGTACATTCCTAAATAGAGTTCTTTGAACACTAGCCAACGCTTTTGTGCACGGCCTATTAACCTGTGTAGTCGGGAGACTACTTTCATTCAGATGAAATTCGAGTCTGTCAAATCTTTTAGTGCTGTGTGATCAGGTTTCGCACTAAGGTTTTGAGCGTCAGCAATACTGGTGGTGGCGGTGGAAGATCAGTATCTTCTCAAGTTTCCTGTTGGTTCTCCTGTTGGGTTCGAGTTGAATTCAGGGTTGATCCATTCGCTAAGACGACGTGCTTCTAAGGGAGAGGTTCCCTCCTTTCCGGCAAGCTGATGGTGATTTCGCCTTCAACCATATTTCTTCTCTCTAAGTTCTCTCTTGCTTTTGTGAAGATGTCCTTCGATATCGTCTCCACACACGGCGCAAACTGTTGGAACCGGTCTTAGCACAAAAAATACTAAAACGAAGGTTCCTTATCAAAAGAGTGGGAGAGTATGGGCAAGGAAACTTGTAGATTGGATTTGGAGCAAGAGCTAGTTAGCTAAGGACAAGAAGAGATGATTGCCGACTTGATGTTCTTATTATACTTAAGTATGCCAAAAAACGGATTTTTTCTTCCAAGGATTGTGCCTCTATTTATAGTTTATAGAGGCGGTTACATGTGTAGAAAATAAATGAAGTTTACAACTATTTTGATAAGACTGAATCTGTTAAGATTCATGCTAGATTTGTGAAAATTTTCCATGTCGGAATAGAAAATTTTCCATTTCTTTGTTTTGCTGACGTGTCATCCGACTTATCTTCAGGTTCGTAGAACCTTCCAAGATGAGACTTTTACCGAGCCGAATATATTATCCGAGTTGAAGACTTAGTGCTTGTAACTGTGTTATTCTTTTGTATTCGACCCGTTGTTTTCGGTGGATCGAAGTAGGATCTCAGATCCACCTCCAATAATATCTAAATTTTATATAATATTCAGTCATACTCTGTCAATCTCTTTCATGCATTACTAGGATTATACCCGCGTTATAACACGAGATTTGATTATTCGTATAAGTTGTTAAACCCATGCTGATATTTTATAATATTGTTTTTGAGATGTTAATTCAAAGACAATAACCCGAACCGAAATTGATCCGTATTAGAGGAATCGAATCCGACAAAATACTCAAATGAGTCCTGAATCTATACATCTAAAAAACCAAACCCGAACCCAAACCAAATCAAGACAAAAATTTTAACTTTCTAGAGTTTTTTATTATTATTGTTTTTATTTTTAAAATTTTATATAAAAATACCTTTAAACCTAAACTCGATATATACCAAACCGAACCATATAAAAAAATAAAAATATCTGAGTAAGTCATAAATCAAAAGAACCAAAATACCGTATTAGAGAAACCAAAGCCGAAAAAATATCACAAATAGGTCTTAAATCTATGACCCGGAAAACCGTGTCCAAATCCAAACTTGAACCGAATTTGTAACTGATATAATTTTATTAAAAAAAAATTTTGTTTTTTGATTTTTCAATTAAATATTTATTAGTTTTAAATTTTTATATATAAATTTGTAACAAAATTCATCTTAGTCCTATTTTTAAGGGTTGTTACAAACTATATATTAATTTTATTCTAAAGTTTATAATACGGCCAAAATGTAAGTGTCTACCATTCTAATATATACGACATATTTGGACTATGACCAAAAAAAATCATAATTAATGGAGAGAAAAAGGTCATAATTAAAGAAGAGATAATAGAAGTTACAGATGATGTTTTCCATGATTCTCGGATAGAGCTTGGTTCGGTATAGATCGAGTTCAAGTATTTATATATAAAAATTTAATTGAAAAACTCTAATATTTGGTTCTTAATTTGGTTCTAGTTCGGGTTTGGATTCGGTTTAAATATATAGATTTATGACCCATTGAGATATTTTGTTAGGTTTGGTTCGAGTTCAATTCTTCTAATTTGAATTGATTTCGGTTTGGTTTTTGGACCTCAGAACATCTCAAAAGCAATATTTATATTATCAACACGAAACTAAGAACCAAATAAACAGGAGTTGAAAAAAACAATCAATTCTCACGCTATAGCGTAGATATAATCATAGTTTATATTAATTTGGGAGGAAAAAAATGACAAAGAGTTGACATAGCTACATGCCACAAATATGTTCAATAATTAAGGGTTTGACGAATAAGAAGAATAGAAAAGGTTGAAAACAAACTCCGGAGATGGAATTTTTTTAATAACAATGAAAAAGCGCATGACTCATCAGGGTTTGAGACCATATTCGAAAGTTATGCATTATCTATCATGAAAACTATATGAGTCGATTAGAAAGATGACAAATACAACATCGCACAAAGGAAAGTTTTTAATGCTGAAAGAAGGAAACTATTTTCAAGTTATTTTTGTTTCTTCCACTACATCTGAAAAAAGTCCAAAGCCTGAAAAAATTTATGATATCTTCTAGAATTACTTAACAAAGCAACAGTAACCGAAGAAAACCAATAACTGGGAGATAGAGTTAGCTATCATGTTCCAGAACTCTAGCATGGAAAAAACAACTCATCTTTCTCGAGAATAACCTAAATCTAAACCAGGAAAGAGTTTCCATCTCTGTTCGAAACCAAACCTCTATGGAATATGGGAAAAAACATCTTGCCATTCCAAATTTTCCAGATAACAACCATGGAATATTATTAAGCTCTTCCAACTCACGGATATGCTATAAACAATAATCCGGATTAACATAAATAGAAAGACCCAGAAAAACTTCTAATGATCATGACGAAAACTTTGACAACACCCATGTTTGTAATGTTAGGGGACATTCAAATAGATAGTGATTAACCATCTCAATGAAGGCTTTGAAGGATCGATTAAAACACACATGAATAATAAAGAATTATTCTCTTTATTGCTTTGGAAAACTCATTCAAAAACTAAAGCCTCAGACACAATAATCTTTTAGGTTATACCACGCTTTGGTATCTCCCTTTATAGACAAGATGACGTACGCTTCCTAATTCTAATAGGAAAAGTATGATTATATACTTCCTAAAACATAACAAACTCTATCTTATTTATTAAGTAACTTGCTCACCAAGCTACTATATTCAAGTTTAACTCAATATTTCCCCCTTTAAGCTTGAAATTAGTTTTCTCTATCTCTTGAACACTAATGAAGTCTCTCATTTTCTTGAACTTGATTCTTTCTAGTACCTTTGTTAGTACATCCGCCTTTTGTATTGTTCCGGGAATGTGTTCCACTTCTATTTGACTATTCTCAATATATTCTCTTATGAAATGATACATTGTGTGTATGTGTTTACTTTTTCCATGAAACAACAAATTCTTGGTTAATGCATTTGCGGACTTGTTATCTATTCGAATGATTACCTTCTCATTGTTGTCCCATGACTTAACTTAGTAGCTCTTGATGCCAAATTGCTTGTATTGAAGCCTCGGTTCCAGCCATGAATTCGCCTTCACAAGAATACAAAACAATAGTCTCTTGCTTTTGTGAGCACTAAGTAATTGAACTCTCAGTTAGATAGAAGATATGTCCACCTTTACTTCTTTCATCATCTGGATCAACATTTTGACTACTATCACTATATCCGATTAATCTTGGTACTCGTGTGGAGGATCTCGTGAAGGATAATCCAAGAGTAGTTGTACCCTTCAAATACCTCAAGCATTATTTCATGACAGCTCCATGTGATTCTCTTGGACTTTGCATATATGTACTCAAAACTCCAACAAAATATGACAAATCCAGTCTAGTATGCAAAAGATATCGAAGACAACCCACCTTCCTACTATAATTTGTGGCATCTATCTCCTTTTCTTGAGAAGCTTTTGATAATTTTAAACCTGTATCCATTAGTATTTGAATTGAGTTACAATCATTCATACCCGAATCCTCAAAAATCTTTTGTGCATAATGTTTTTGTGATAACGTTATTCGTCCATCATTTTTCCTTACTTATATTCCAAGATTGTTAGTTTCCCTAAATCACTCATCTCAAACTTTGTTACCATCTCTTCCTTAAACTCGTTAATGATCTTCCTATTTGTTTCGGTGACAAATACATCATTTACATACACAACAATGAGCAATATTTTATTTGAGATTACCTTCTTGTAAACTGATGGCTCCTTGCTACATCTCTCAAATTTGAGTTCTCTAAGTACTTGATTCAACTTGATGTTTCAAGCTCTTGGTGTTTGTTTTAATCCATACAAAGCTTTCTTAAGTCTATAGACTTTGCTTTCACTTCCTTTTACCTCAAAGCCCTACGGTTGTGTGACATAAACAATTTTGTTTACCTCTCCATCAAGAAAAACCGTTTTCACATTAAGATGATGTATCTTCCAGCCAATAGAAGCGGATAGATTGATAAGAAGTTGAATGGTTTCAAGTCTTGCAACCGGTACAGACACTTCTTCATAATCTATTCCATGTTTTTGCACATATCCTTTGGTAACAAGCCTTGATCGGTATTTGTTGATGCTTCTATCCGAGTTGCGTTAAAATTCTTTCACAAAATCTTTACTAACTTCTGATTTTTAGCCTTCCTCATTAGTTCTTGTTTCTTGAGTCACAAGATCACTATTCATCACATCAAAGTTTTCCTCTTGACACTCCTTCAAATTTTATGATTCCAGTTCCATCATTTTGATTCATCAAACACCACATCTCTACTTACCATAATCCTTTGAGTAGAGGGATCAAGTAGTCGTATACCATAGACCCGAGTTCGATTCCAAGATGAACAAGAATGTGAGATCTATCATCAAGTTTCTTTATGTATGGATTATCAATGCATATTCGATGCAACCAAGAACATGAAGGTGGTTTATGTTTGGTTTTCTCCCTTGTAACATCTCATAAGGTGTTCGATCCTTTATAGCTCTTGTAGCAATCCTATTCAAAAGATATGTTGAGTGTCTCACCGTTTCTCCCCATAAATAATTCGGTATATGCATATGCTTCACTCCGAGACATCTCCGTCAAAGTTCTATTTCTTCTCTCAAAAACTCTGTTTTGTTGTGGTGTCTATGGTGCGGTAAGATGTCTCGTTATTCTAATACTTTTGCAAAAAGTTTTGAATTCTTTTGACAAGAATTCTCCTCTATCGGTTGTAAAGACTCAAATTATTTCTTTTGTTTCTTTCATTAGTCACGTCCACATGTACCTTGAATGATCATAAATGAAAATGAAAATATACCTATTTCCAGTTGATGTTTTTCGGTTGTATTGGTCTACGTAGATCCCCATGAACTCGTTCTAAAGTCTTATTGGCTCGATAGTTAGTAGTTTTTAGAAAAATTTGTCATGTTTGATTTCCTAGTAGACATGATCCGCAAACATTCTTTTCAAACTCGACTTTGGGAATTCCTTTAACTAAGTCTTTCTTGATCATACCGGACAAAGTATTGACATTAATATGTCCTAACCTCTCATGCCACTTGCTTGAATCGCTTATCTCGGCTAGAAGGGCCTCTGAACATCTGATCTCCATCTGAACTTTGTAGAGTCGATTTCTTGACCTTTTAGCTTTGACAATCAACCTTCCTTCTTGATCAAACATTTTCAAATATTCTCTTTTCATACGAATATCACAACCCGATTTTGTTGCTTGTCCAAGACTAGTGATGTTACTCTTCACTCTTGGTATATAGTAAACATTAGTCATAACTTTTGTTTCCATGTTTTTATCAACAAGTGAGATTGAGCCTTTCCTTTTGATATCAATACGAGAATCATCACCAAACTTTACTTTTCCCGTTACTATTTCATCAATTCGTGTGAAATATCGTCTATCACCGGTCATGTGATTACTAGCTCCATTATCAAGATACCAAGTGTTTTCTCCATTGTTAGTCTCAAATATATTTGGTATACAATTCTCCTCATTTAGATATGAAACTTTGTGCATAAGAAGATCATTGGCATCTTGTGTATCACCGTTAAAATTACCCTCTTGAGCTTCTTATAGCTTTAATAGACAACTCAGAAAACTAGAAGTATAGTGTCCAAGCTTATCACACTGATAACACATGACAGGTCTCGATCTCTGTTAACTCTTCCTCGGCCTCTTCCTCTAGAGCTACCACCTCGTCCTCTGCCTCTAAGTGCTCCATAATCTTCTTGGTTGTAATACCTTGTTTGAGTATCTGTATACATTACTTATTTTGATCCTCTTGAGCTTCTTCCTCTTCATCGAAGATTCTTTCTTCATAGTCCTTTAATCTTCCTATGATATCCTCGAAGCTCTGGAACTTGCTCACATGATGCTACAATGTGAATGTATTTCTTCCGTTGAAAACTCTTGAGGAACTTTTTTACTAGCTTTGCCTCCTCAAAAGAGGCTCCTAGAGATGCCAATTTTGAAGCAATTTCTGATAGCTTGCCCACAAAGCTATCTATACTATCAGATTCTTTCATCTTTAGACGACCAAATTCTACCATGAGAGTTTGCAACCTTGCTTCTCTAACTCTTTCAGCTCCATGTGCCTTGTTTTAAATGCTTCCCATATTTTCTTAGCCGTATCTAACTCCCCAACCTGTAGGATCAAAGACTCTGGTATTGATTGAAACAATAATCATTCTCAATGACTTCCGAAACCTTAGAAATTTTGAGACAAACTTTCATTCTCAAAACCCATACAGTGTAACTAGTTAAGTTCAACATAAGACATTGAATTGAAAAAGATCCTCCTCCTTCTTTCTTCTCCATCGGAACTATAGGTAGTCCCGACATGATTTTTTGTGACCATGCACTTCTTGATCAAACGACAACCTCTAAACCCTTGAACCTGGCTCTAATACCAATTGAAGGCCTTGAAGGATTGATTAAAACACACAATAATAATAAAGAATTGCTCTCTTTATTGCTTTAGAAAACTCACTCAAAAAGCCTCAAACACAATTATCTCTTAGATTATACCACACTTTAGTATCTCTTTTTTATAGACAAAATAAAGTTTTCTAATTCTTATAGGAAAGTATGATTAGATAACTCCCAAAACATAACAAGCTCTATCTTATCTATATAGTAATTTGCTTACCAAGCTACTATATCCAAGCTTAACTCAACACTCAATTCCTATATTTTTTTGTCATAGTCTCAGTCCTCATGTTTGTATTCAAGTTATTCGTCTTTTTGGATTTTGAGACTGTTTTTTATTAAATAATTTTGTGTAATCTTTGTTTATGTTCCCATTCAATTTTAATTCAGTATTATTATATTTAGTTTAGTATAATTCTAATTTCCAAATATATTTGAAGTTTTTATCTACTTTTTCAGATTAGGTTGAAATACATATTTGTAAACTTAATAAATATTTCAGATCCACATTTTGAAAACGTTAAAACGTAAATTTCAATTTTGATGAGTTACCCTAAAATAAAATAAAAACTAACATAGAGAAAATGTAATGGTAGATATATATATAAATCAATTAAATGAAATAAATTTTAACAAAAAAATAATTCAATGGAAAGAATCACAAATGGTGAATCATATAATAAAAATATCTACATTATCTAAGGACTTGAATCCCACTGAACAGCACCCTGATGATTCTTCGATCGATTTGGTTGCAAACGGCTTGGACCGGTATTGGAGACATCAGAGGATGCACCAAGAAAGGTCAAGGCTGTAACAACGTCGCTGATCAGTGGTCGAACCGTAGGCTCTTCATGTAGACACATTGCTGCTACAGCTACAGCTTGGTTCAAACTCTTTTCTGAGAATTCGCCTTGAAGCAATGGATCAGCTAGCTGTGAAAATCTATTCGGATCTCTAAATATCGGTTGTGCCCAAGTAACCAAATTTTGTTCATGACTAGGTCTCATTGTATCAATAACTCGTCTTCCGGTTATAAGTTCCAACAAAACAACTCCGAAGCTATAAACATCTGACTTAATCGTAAGATGACCGGTTCTTTGATATTCAGGAGCACAATAACCATAAGTTCCCATAACTCGGGAAGAAACATGTAATGTGTTTCCAATAGGACCTAATTTTGCTAAACTAAAGTCCGATAATTTGGCCTTGAAATCTTGGTTAAGCAATATGTTTGACGATTTAAGATCTCTGTAAATCACTGGAGGATTGGCTTGGTCATGAAGATACTGAAGTCCTTTTGCTGCTCCTAAAGCGATCTTAATACGAGTGTTCCAGTCTAATGGTTTTTGTTCTGGTTCAAGATCTGTTCAAAACCGATTGAAGTTAGATTTTTGGTTATCTTAACAACTAGAATATAAGCTCTTTATTGGTAAGAGTTTTTGTTGAGTATAATACTCTTTTAAAAGGCAATCATGTTTGAGGAAATGTAAATTGTCAAATATATATGATTAGCTTTTAAAAGATCATTATGCTCAACAAAAGACTGACCAATTAATCACTAAGATAATGATATTTACCAAGGAGATGATCTTCGAGGGATCCAAGAGGCATATACTCGTAAACAAGAAGTCTTTGATCACCATCAGCGCAATAACCGATAAGATTCACAAGATTTGAATGATGAAGAAGACTAAGCATCAAAACCTCAACTAAAAACTCTTTATGTCCTTGTAATCCATTCCTATCAAGTTGTTTCACTGCAACAACTTGTCCTGTCTTCTCGAGCATTCCTTTGTAAACCCGACCAAACCCACCTTCACCAATGAGACACTCTTGTCTGAAATTCTTTGTCGCGGTCGCTAGCTCACGGAATGTGAAAGTCGCTGCATTGATATTGTTCAATGGCACGACTGCATTCTTGATCTCCACTTCTTCTGTCGTTGTTGTCGTCTCTCTCACATTCCCTGCAGGAACCATAAGATCATTAAGAATATTTTGAAATTTTTTTTGAAACAATTAAAACATGAATTAAAAAGTGCAGCATCTACTAAAAAAAAATCGCGGCTATAAAAAAATAAATTTCTGATTGTGATTGCTGATGGAAGTCGCTATCGCCAATAACCACAAAAAACATGACTTGAATACGAATGTACAACAATATTAAGAAGAGCTTACTTGGTGAATTTGGTTGCCTATAAGGAGCAGGCATTGAAGAAGTTTGCTTCTTCACATTTTTTGAGAAGCATGAGGAACAACTCATTTCTTTACAAAATTTATTTTCTTTTCGTCTTAAATTTAAAAAGAATATGATAAACAATTTACTTTTGAAGATCTCTCAAGACTTTTGATGGGTTTTATAAAAAAACATAGAAATTACGCAACAGTCTTGCAAAAACCAGAAACAGGTTAGGTTTTCCTGTTTTATGCAGAGTTTAATAGGTTATAACTGGAATGAAACAATATTAAGAAAGACAACCTCAAAAAGAAACTAATTTTTGAGAAATGTTTGGCTACCATTTTCCATAAATAAACAAATATTATTTTGTCAGTTTTAAGAGATTTTTTACCAATTTAATTATTCTGTTGACCTGTCCACAGGAAATCATGTTTGTTTATAGATTTGTTTCTTTCTTATTCATCTTTTTGGTTATAAGTTGACTTGCATTTAGACAGAATCTGATAATAAGTAATAAATTTCGATAGAAAACATATAACCACAATTTTAAAAGTAGATATATGTCCACAATTTTGAAAAGTAAACATATGACCACCATAGATTTTGGTATTTATCTGGATAATCATGATTTGAGGGCCACGATATTAAATTCAATGGGAATTATAGTTTTCTTCTATTGACCCCAAGACAGCTAGATATATATCTTTTGTTTAAAAGTTAATAGTTAATACTAATACCGGTTTGGGTAGATGAATGAATTTGGCAGAATTTGACCAACAAGAAATTCAAAATGAAGGAAAATATCATTTTAATCCTCACATTATAATAAAATTAGAAAAAAGATTCAACTTTTTACATAGACACTTTAAACTATCTACTTATATTTTTGTTTTAAGTTTATATCGTAAAACAAATTTATAACATCTCTGTTACCACCTTAATGGACATCACATTCCCTCAAGGTTCGTGGGTCCACCTTATCGATTTGACGGTCAGGTATATTATATGTGGAAAACTTTAAAGACTTGTTTACTGACCCTACAAGTCACCATGATCTTTCCTTGTGTTTTGTCCTAACTCACATGGTTCCGAAAATTACTTTCCAGAATATCACCCATCATTCAACTACTCGAGCTCAATCACACTTAATTCTGAAGTTTTTTTTGGACAAATGACCAAAAAGATAAGTGCACTTTGTAGACATAGATGGCCAAATCAGCGCTTTTAAACATCTCTGCATGCACCATCATATATTTATATTTTCTGAAACCGAAATGTTACAATTCACCCTCACTAACAGACCACAAAGTCCTCGTTGCGCACCAAAGTCCTAGTTCTATGATCTAAGCCCTTTAGACTCCACATTCGATTGGGTTTGGCTCTTATACCACCACTTAAATGGGTCCCACACCTTTTTTGGGCCTGTGGGCTAACCTTACCTTTCTAACGGTCGTGACTATCTACGTGAGACTTTAAAGACTTGTTTACCAACCCTACAAATCACCACATGATCTTTTCCTGTGTTTTGTCCTCACTCACACGGTTCTGAAAATTACTTCGCGGAAGATCATCCATCATTCAACTACTCCAACTCAAGTACGTTTAACCCTAGAGTTTTTTTTGAACAAATGACCGAAAATATAAGTGCACTTTGGTGACATAAGTAATTAAATAAATTCTTTTAAACCTCTCTGTATACACCACCATACAATGGCAGATCCAAAAGAGCATTTAGTGAAACAAGTGCCCATACCAAACAAAATTTTCTTCATATTATTTTCTCTTCATCTATGTTTTATCTAAACTTCTTTCATTTTTGAAATGCATGAGTATCCCATGTAAAATATTGGTTTGGTTCTGCCACTACCACCATATATAATATTTTCTGAAACTTAGATGTTACAAAATTAGTTTTACGTCCTTAAATAATTTAATAGGAATTATTGATCCGTTAACAGAAGTTATTTACCCCATTATATTATTAACACCAAGTTTCAATAGGACAGATTGACAAAATTTATATTTAAATCCATAAAAATCAAATTTTCTTACAAGTGGTAAAAAATATTTTTACACCTGAGAAGACTTAATTCTGCCAAGGAAAAACAATCAGGATAAATTCTCTAACTTCATGTCCAAGTTGAGTTGCTAGGAGTTTGGACACTATAAAATCTTCCTTAAATCACCTTCTAGGTGTCGGCTTCACACCTCCTTTGAGCCTCCAGTAACTTTGCCATAACTTCACATCTCGTTATTATATGCTTTTTTATGTTGATTGTTTATTATAACCAATCATTACCTTTTTATTATTATCAGTTTGTTCAACGTAAGGGTTGCTTGAAAAAGATGTTCCATTCAGAGTATTAAGTTTTTGCGTCTCACATGATCGATTTTAAAAAATTAATACTTAATATTCTTTTGAATTTTGATCACTTGATAATTTCCATTTTACGTCAGTCAGACTCAGGGTCGAGCTAGGAAGGGACCACTGGGATTAGCTGACCCTGGTAGGCCTAACGTTAAAAGTTTTAGTCTGATATTCAATTTAAATTTTGGTTGGTATAAAAACTAACGTTAAAAGAATATGTTAATTGGTTAATATATGTTTGGCCCACAAATATAAAATAGATTATCTACATTTTTTTCTAATAACAATGACAAATTAATGATTATCAAATTGTCTCAGTAAATTTTGTCAAATATTTTTAATATTTTATATTTCCTACATTGTGACAAAAAATTTCCCTCCATATATATATATATATATATATATATTATTGACCATTAACTAATCTAAATATAGAATCAAATTCTAAATTTGAGTAGTCCACGCTCCTTGGCATGGAAATGATTTGGCTTAGTAGTTCCAAATTTAAGGTCTCTCATTATAAAGAACATATATTTGGCTTGTTTTCATTCATACTTCTCAACACTTACCTTAAATAAGTACCTGAAAATAAGTGTTTAATAGTATAATGCAACCAAGTGTATCATAGTTATAAAATTCCAATTCAAAATTAGTGAAAAATGAGTGGAATGTTCCATGTGTATTGTAGTAATACACTTGGTTTTCAAAATATAAAGTTTTTGCTTAAAAAACTTAATTTTTTATCAATTATAATTTTTATATATTTTAAATTGTTAGAATTTTACTAACCATACAAACGACTCCAGAATGTTAATAGTCACAATAAATAAAATATATAAAACACCTTATAGTATGAAACTATTTTTTTCCTGAAACTTTTTTTATAAAATGAAACAAAGGTAGTGTAAAAATATTTCATTTCTGATATGGGATGTTATATAGTCCTTCCCAATAGTAGGAAAAAAAGTTTTGGACTATGTTTAGTATAAAAAAGCAATTGGCCTTTATCACTGGATTTTAAAAATTATTTTTCACTTTGAACCCTAAAATACACCAAATGTTTTGTTAAATTTTTTTGAGCGATAATGAGCAATGTGCAAATACATATACTGGGCTGTCATTAATTAGTGAAAAATAAGTGAACTTTTAGGCGTACCTAAACCCCTCAAAAGATATGAGTGAAAAATGGTCTAAAACCACTATCTTAAATATATCACGACCCCTTTTAGGCGTAACCGTTGGCTGGACTAACTTTTTTTTTTTTTGGTTTTAATTGTTGGACTAACTTTCTAAATACCATATTATGAATTATAAATTTCTATTACAGAAAATATGTTATATTTTAGGATAGAAATATCCCATTTTTCAATATGAGATATTGTAATTTTTAAAGAGTGTCATTAAGGAATTTTTTTTTCTCTTTTAACTCTTTTTCTCATTAAATTTTTCTCTCGTTGCCTAAATCTTATTTTTCTCTGGTTTGATGACGAAAGTTAAGAAGAAGAAGCGCTCTCCTTCTCCTCCTTGAATTGAGCCTAGCTCTTTTGCTTTACCTCAATCTGAATCTCCTCTTCTTTCTGTGTCTCCACCTCAGGCGAGCCCAGTTTCAAATTCTCGTGTAAAAACAGTAGCTTTGGTTGTCGTTGCCAAATCTACAACACCAACAACCCTCCCTGAGCCAGATTCGAGCAATCCCTAGACCCTTCGTCCCTCTTTGGGAGAAACTATTCTTCCGGCGGAAACCAAACCCACATGGCGAGACTGTGTCACTGGTCTAACAAAGAAATTATCAAGGATATGAGAACCCTTTCTTCTTGATTCTGGTGAAATATGCGTAAAGATACCAAACTCAGTCATTGAACGCAATAAATATGCTTGCACTAATTTCATTCTAGGTCAGTTCCATGGAAATTTACCTTCAATGGAAGCCCTTCATGCTATCTTAAATGGTAGTTGGAGCAAGAAAGCAAATGACATCTCCATTTCTAAAGTAGCCCCAATTCGGTGTTAATCAAAATCCCTAACTCTCTCACTCGTAAGAGAGTCCTTGAGCAAGGGATGTGGTACATAGAAGGGCAAGCTATGTTTGTGGCGAAATGGGAACCTGGGATAGAACCGGAGATACCAGAGCTGAAGCAAGCGCCTATTTGGGTTGACTTTACTGGTGTTCCATCTCATTTCTTTTGCGCTGAAGGTTTAGAGCATATTGCCAGTACAATTGGTGAACCGCTATATCTCCACCCGAACACTGCTAACATGATGCATATGAAAGTAGTAAGAGTCTACACAATTGCTGATTTGAAAAAGCCACTCCCTGAATTGATTAATGTTATGTTCAAGACTGGGGTTACTAGACAAATTGGAGTTTCAAGCCCTTGGCTCCCACCGTTGTGCTCTCACTGTCACGAACATGACCACACTCTAAGACACTGTCCTACTGCATGTGTTGTTTGCACAATTTGTTAGTTCAAATCTCATGTTTCAGAGTCTTGTCTCATAGCAGCCAAAAAGATTCAGACAAAACCAAAAACTGTTAAATCCGCCAAATCTCCTCCTAAAGATGATACTGAGAAGAAGCAGGAAAAGACATTAAAACCCAAGAAAGCTAAGACAAAAGAGCATTCTCTTCTTGATGCTCCACTGAAGAAAGTTAAGACAAAAGAGCCATTAGCTTCTGAAGCTCCACCGTTTCTCTCATTGGTTGTTGATCTCGCCTTAACTAAGCATTCGGCTCTAGACCACAAATCTATTTGTAAAAGAAGTGCTCAACTTACCATTTGAAAACCTGACATAAAAACTTGTCCTAAGCTAAGCAAGGACTCTGTCACATTATTGTCAAAAAGAGATGGTAAAAAGGCCGTTATTTCAGAAGAAGTCGTTGCTCTTTTAGACCCGAACTCATACTCTGCATTTGCCTCAGTATCCGAATCAGCTGAAGATGCATCTAGTTCGTCTCAAGAAGGTGAGATCTCAAATAAGGAAGAAGCTGAAAATGTTCCCTCGGATAATGTGTTGCTCAGTCCCTTTGTGACAAAGCATTGCAATAGATTTGAAAAACTTCAAAGAGGGTAGGGCCCGACTCAACCTTCCCATTGTTATTAGATATTTGAATTTTTTGAAAGGTAACTATCCCGCTTTCATATAAAAATTTATATAGAATCTTTGAAAAAGACTTTTTCATACTTCATAAAAAAGAAAAAGACTTATTGTCTTTAGGATCTGATGTTATACCACTGCTCAATACCTTACGGGATTCACTCTATTACATAAGTAAATTCCTAAGATTTATCTCATATTATGATATAAATAAACAGCTCTTGAAACCGCTCTTTTGTAGTATTATTGAAACAAGAGTTAGAGAGGAGTCGGCTAGTAACCTTGTTTCTAAAACTTTTCCAAATTAGAATTTTGACCACAACTATAATTCTGCAAAACTAGACAGAATATGGGTTCTATGAGATCTTTCAGTGGACGTTACAAGCATTGCAAAGTCTTCTCAAATAATTTCCTGCATTGTTAAACATCCAAGCTGTCACCTTCCTTTTGCTGTTACCTATGTGTATGCTCACAATTTACAGCAGGAAAGACTTGCTATATGGGAGGAAGTTGAATATGTTGCAACTCAGCTATTTATCATATTTGTTCCTTGGGTTATCTTGGGTGATTACAACCAGTCTCTTAACCCAACATATAGCCCAGTTGGCGATTCTAAAATATCTACAGGTATGCTGGAGAAACTGCCTTACTAATACTTGTCTCTCTGATTTGCCATACTAGGTTCCCTTATATACCTGGTGGAATAACCAAGGTCAAAGACTGATTGCTAAGAAACTTGATAGGATTCTGGTTAATGATAATTGGCTGAATGCTTTCCTTTATTCACATGCATCATTTTATTTGATGGATTTCTCAAACCACTGCCCGAGTTGTTTGTCAATTGGTACAGTTGATCAAGATAAAAAGCTCTTCAAAGTCTCAAATTTCCTTCTGGCATCAGACAATTTCCTATCAAGGCTATATGATTTATGGGCTTCCCACCACTTTGCTGGAACTAAAATGTTTGTTTTGTCAAAGAAATTGAAGCTTATGAAAGGGTTATTTAAGGACCTTAACCGTGAGCAATACTCTAACTTGGAAGCTAGAGTCCGAGAGGTGCATAATAACCTTCTCCTTTGTCAAGTGGAACTGTTAAGCCAGCCTTCAGTAATAACAGCCAAAAACGAGAAAGAGACACATTCCAAATGGAACCATCTCGCTCAAGCAGAAGAGAAGTTTCTACTTCAAAGGTCACATGTTAAATGGATCAAGGAAGGAGACTCCAATACAGCCTTTCCACAAGATCATTGCTACCAATATATCTTCAAAGAAAATACATTACTTACTCAGTGAAGATAACTCCAGGCTTGACACACAAGACCAAATAGAGGCTGGGTGTGTGGGATATTTCAAAGACCTTTTCGGGTGAGAGGCAAATCCACTTTCACATGTTGAATTGAACCTGATTGACTCTTTCACACCTTTCAGATGCTCTCCAATGGATAGGTCTCTTCTCGCAACCGAGATTACTCCTTCTGATGTCAGAGCAGAATTTTTCAAGCTTTCTCGGAAAAAATCCTCTGGTCCAGACGGCTACTCGGGTGAGTTTTTTAGAAGTGCTTGGCCAATCATGGGAATGATGTTACTCTTGCAGTTTTGGAATGCTTCTCTTCAAAGAAACTGCTAAAGCAGTGGAATGCCACCATTATAGCTTTGATTCCCATGAAAACAAGTGCGGAAAGAATTAAGGACTATCGCCCTATCTCTTTGTGTAACTCGTTGTACAAGTTTATTTCTAAATTGTTAGCCTGCCGTTTACAATCTGTCTTGCCAACTATGATCTCTCCTTCCTAATCTGCTTTTGTTAAGGATATGCTCTTGGTGGAAAACATTTTACTGGCAACAAAGTTAGTTCAAGGCTTCAACTGCGTATCAATCTCTCCAAGAGGCATGTTAAATGTCGACATAAAGAAAGCTTTTTATATTGTTAGATGCGACTTCCTGATCCGCGTTCTTCAAGCTACATATTTTCTTGACATTTATATCTCGTGGATTAAAGAGTGCATTTTGTCACCTTTCTTCTCTGTGTGTATAAATGGATCTCTAAAAGGTTATTTCAAGGGTCATAGAGGGTTGCGTCAGGTTGGCCCATTATCACCTACCCTATTTCTCTTGGCAGGTTTTCTCTAACATGCTTAACTCAAAGTATGAAGCCCGTCAAATTGGGTACCATCCATTATGATTGTCGCCAAAAATCACTAACCTATCATTTTCTGATGATATTATGGTGTTTTTTGATGGAAAACTCAACTCTCTACATGGAATTTTTGATACTCTTGAGTTGTTCTACTTTCTCTCGTGTTTGGTTATCAATAAGGACAAATCATCATTGTTCCACACAGGTCTGAACCAGGAAGATAAGGATAGAATGGAGAGATTTGGTTTTATGAATGAGGCTATGCCTATTCGATTCCTTCGGCTACCGCTTATGCACTACAAGCTGCAAGTTTCAGAATACTCTCCTTTGATTGATAGGATTACCTCAAAGTTCAATCATTGGACTATCAAAGTTTTTTCCTTCTTTGGATGCATCGAGTTAATTAAATTGGTTATCTATAGTCTTCTGAACTTGTGGATGACAACTTTTAGCTTGCCGAAAAAATGCTTGAAGAAGATCACTCATATTACCTCATAATTTCTATAGGGAGGAAATAACAATAGGAGAGCTATGCCAAAGGCTGCTTGGTCTACATTGTGTCTGCCAAAATCAGAAGGTGGTCTAGGTTTGAGGGATTTCATTGGCTGGAATAAAACATTTGTCTAAAACTAATCTGGATTCTATTTTCATCATCGAGCTCACTATGGGTTGCATGGAATAAGGCTCACAGACTTAACAGAGATTCTTTTTGGTCTGTAGCATTGAAACAATCTGATTCTTAGATATGGAAATCACTTCCAGCTCTGAGACCTTTAGCATCTCACTTCTTGTACTGTGAAATCAGAAATAGCAAGTCGGCTAGTTTCTGGTATGACAATTAGTTAGGATATGGTTCCTTAATCTCATCTTTTGGTATATAAGCTCCTATGAGACTCGGTATCCCTTGGCAGTCTAATGACTCTCAAGCATGGCATAATTCCGAATGGAACTTACCATCTCATCGATCTCGTATTCCTTGTTCCCGGGAGCTTAGGGAATTACTCTCTTTTGCTTAAACACCTTTTCCTAGCAACGGCAAGGATCTATTTTGTTGGAAAAATGACCCTCCATCACATAAGGTTTTCTCTTCCAACTCAACTTGGCAACAAGTTAGGCATTCTGAGGACAAGAAGCAGTGGGTCTATGCAGTATGGTTTTGATTCTCTGTGCCAAAACACTCGTTTACTTTTAGGAAAGCTAATCTAAACCGACTACATGTGAGAGAAAGGTTATCAAATTGGAACCAAAATGTGTCTGCAGTAACTTTGTTGAATCTTGAGACCACTTATTCTTATGGTGTGATTTGGCTTCATCACTTTAGCTGAAACTGCTGCAATGGCTAGTTGAATACCGTGTGATATTTGCATCCTGGTTTGTCTTCATTACTTTGCTCAATGCAAGCCGTAATAGTCAGAAATCTCTTCTCCGGAAACTTTGCTCTTAGGCTCTTATTTTTCTTATTTGGAAAGAGAGGAACAACAGGTTACACAATAGAGTCTCCTTGTCTGCAGATGCTATCTTCAAGATCCTTGGTCGAACCATTCGCGACATCCTTTTGGATACAATTAAGACTAAGAAAAATCAAAGGCTACTCTCCCTTTAGTTCACACACGGCTAACGGCTTGCTAACTTCTAGCTAACCAATCTTTTGTTTGTTTCACAAGGTCTTTTTACTCTTTTTTTAGGTCTTAGAAACAATTTTAGGATCTATATATATATTCTCTTTGTAATTAACCCCCTTTCCTTTTGGTATAAATTCACATCTTATCAAAAAAAAAGAGTGTCATTCTACCAAAAAAATAGTTACATAAAAAATGTCATTTTACATTTCCAATGCAACTTTTTACAAATAATTTCAGTTTTACCCTCCAATCAATATTAAATACATAAAATGTAACTACTTATTACTCATAATTATTAGGGTTATAAAAACATTTAGCATTGTTTTTTAATATGTGTAATAAACACTCTTTAAAAACGCAGGGAATATTAACTAGGTTATCTTGGGTAACAGTTTCTACCATTCTCTAGCTTCGGAAGCTTAGAAAATCTTATATTATAAACGTAACAACTAGTGAACGTATCACTGCGTTATATGCACGATCTGTTCATACTGATTAAAGCTTCTTCTTTTTTTTTTTGTAAATTCCAAAACAGAAGATAGTGTCAATCAAAGTTAAGCGTGTAGAATAAACAGATGAAAACAAATGGACGTTAATAAAAATGCAATATACACGAATAAAGAAAGAAAGAGAAGAAAAAGTTGAACATCATAAAGCAAATGATTGATGGTATATAATTCAACAACAAGGAAATGATACGATTATTATTATCAAATCATCACTTTTTTTTCTTTCTTATTTTCGGCTTTTGGTGTTTTTTCTAGGACACTGTGTTTTGATAAGACAAAAAGCTATGTTTGGAAGCTATTCTTGTCGTAATTATTTTGCTCTTCTTCTTTTCTACAGTCTCTTGTCGTTAAACCCAACGAATGATAAAAGCCGATCTACATTTTCATTTTATTTAATAATTAAAAACCAATTCCGAGAAAGATAATGGGTCTTCTCATTTCTGCATCGAATCGTATAACCTATAGTTGAATATTGGAGGGTCCAAAGTAACATGAATTATTATCATCTTTTTACAAAAAAAACATACTTTTCCGGTAGGAAAGAAAACTGCTTTAGAGATTGATATCAATTATAGCTGTTTTGCATTTTATTTTCCAAAAGTATTCACAGTTTCGCCAGGACAAAAGAGCTCCAACAATTATTTTTAGACATGCCTCGAGATCTTCATTTTCATTCAAGTTTTATCTTAATAACTAAATATTATTAACTACCGATTCTTCTCAATCTGATAATTGATATGACTCATATAATGGATTTGACATCGCGGATTGAACTTTTTCCTAACACATACGGAAGATTAAAAAAAGCTGGGAGTGAATTTTACGCTATAGATCGGACATTGTGTATTTAGTAGTTGACATAAACAATTAAACTCTCACTAAACAAATCCCTATGGCTCAAATTTATACTTAGTGAAGGAAAAGATAGAGGTGGGCTACATACATACACATGTGAACAAATATGAGTATCTCTTCTTTACAACTCTAAACTTCAAAACTTAAAAGATAGAGAAAGCAAAATCAAAACGAACAAAGAGATTTAAGAAGGAGATGAAGAGTACGAAATTGATGGATCTAAAGATTATATACTAAATTCATTATATTTCATATGAAAACAAAAAAATCCATGATAATAATTAAGCTTCTCTCTTATCTCCAGAGCAGAAGCTTCCCCAATATATATAAAACATTGATCTATAATACCTTATCTTTTCCAAACTAAAACCAGATAAGCCAAACTGACCTAGTTGGAAATAGGGTTTGGACCACTAGGAACTTCATGAGCATCATTCCCAAAGTCTATCTTTCTAGAAGTACGGTTGTGTCGTGTGCGAGCCTTTGGATGTAGATCCATTGTGGATGAAGAAGGAACCGATGGTTCGAGAAGAACCCTTTTGAAAGGAGGAACAGTAGATGTGAAGTGAGGACGAGTCATGGTTGGGATTGTGAGAGTAATGAAGAGAAGGAAAGATAAGAAGATGAGTAGAAGTAGAAGAGAATGTGATGATTTGGTATTGGTTTGGTCATTTGATGTTGCCATGCAATTTAGAAAATGAAAAAACCACCCCCCCAAAATCCCAAGAGGGTTCAATATCCATTAACCAGCTACAAACGACCTTGAGAGCTGGTCAGAGCCGCGAGATTAAAGCCAAATCAAATGATGAAACAAAAGAGATCTCAGAAGAAAGAATGAGGTTGAGATAAAGAAGAAGAAGATGAGAGAAGTTTTTCAATATTTCACACTCGTGAATTTGATTAATAAAGCTAAACCAAAACAAAGTTGTATATGCAGAATAGTCACGAGGTTGAAAATTACTAAAGCACCCTTTTTGTACAAAGCATCGCCTGGAGAGAATAGACATATATGGTGAATTCAGACTTAGGGTTTGAATAATACGAGACAAAACTCGTTCCTTATTTTTCTTCCTTTGTAATCAATTTACCATTTAATCCCCGAAAAGACATAAGAATTGTCGGTATACTTAAGGAAAAAGGACAAAGAGTGTAATGGTTATTGAGTCATTTATGCGATTTATCAACGAATCTTAAAAAGCTTAGGCAAAAAGCAAAGGTGATAAAAATAAATCAGAAGAGAAGAGGTGGAAGAAAGCAGAATTCTTGCTTTCTGTTTTTCTTCTTTTTATTTCATATTTCTTTTTATATTCTGGTTTTTCAATAAGAAATTATTTTTTTGACTAATGTGACAACTACCAATTGCTTATTAACGTGTATCAATTACTAGTCAAAGAGAACAACTATTATTTAATAACTAACATATGCGCTTATTTTCTCATTATGTGTGGAAGTCAAATTATACCCTGTATTAAAGGTATAATATTGGATTTTATTACTTTATAATTATTGCTACACATAATATATGGAGATAACTATATAAAGATGGTTATGACTAAGATTATTATATGACTATCATTGAATATTGATATTGTTTTATCCATTTTATAAGACGGATTCAAAAATTCATTAAAAAATTAACATTGCAGTAAAAGTTTATTAAGATGTAGGTCTTTTTCCATAGATTACCTCCCATGTTCTAATTATGAATGTATGTTTGGATATCTATTTGGATCCGATTTTGATTTTTTGGGGTTTTTGGATTTTCGGGTATTAAAATACTTCAATTGAAAACGTAAAGTTTCCTTGGTACAATTCATCATATGTCAAAATCACTAAATTAGAACGTAATGAATTGACATAGTTAGAAACAACGAGAAAAGTAGTATTGGAGAAGAAAAAACAAACTTTGATCCCAAAATTAAATTATTGAAGTGGATTATGTAATATGGAAGTAATCCCCGATATGACATCACTAATTTTTTCTGCTGAAAAATAGATATAAAGAAAATTGATCCTTTTTGCACAATGTCTTTTTTTGTTTTTTGCACGATGTTACGACGTACATATATAACATATATATACATGTACAGTTTATACATAGGTATTCTATAAGATTTGTGTTTCCAAGTTATACCATCGTTGGTTTTTGCAGCTCATTGTTTTAGTTATATATTGCTTAATAATATCTTTGTTTTTATTTTACTTTTTAAACAATTAAACGACAAACTTTAATTCATATAAATTCTTCACTCTAGATTTTCTGATGTTAGAATAACTCTATGGTCTTTTTTACTTGTTTAGAAAATATTTGTGAAGAGTGATTCTAATTCTCACTTTAGCAGAAAAAATTGGATCTGTTTTTTTGGGCCAAGCCAAAGCTCATGTCATTACGAAGAAAGATTTGGACCGTGACAGGCTGAACATACTTGTTGGGTTTAGCAATTTTATTTCTGGTCCATTCGTTTTTTGCCTAAAATAGAATAACAAATTTTGTTAGAGTTCACTATAAGCCAACTTCTTCTTCTTCATATGTAATTATCCAAAAATTGTAATCACAAAGAGAAAACAGAGAATTTAGTGAATTTCCATGTCTATACCTGAAGTAAGATGTACCCATAATTTTGGAGAACTCTATAATCTCGTTTGCATTGTTTTCGTCTTCTTTCATCAATCTCGAATTCTAAATTACCTCAATCGTTTCTAAATCTGCACGTTTCAAATCACAAATTCCGGTTAGTTCAAGCACTATCATCTAAGAGAAAGATCGATAATTGCTAAATAATTCCATAAGGATTCTTTCACAATTGGTATCCGAGCAAGGTTTGAAGATCAGAATCAGAAGAATTGGACAAACTTGAAGATTCAAAACGGATAAAGAAGTAGCAGAAGTTTATCAGCTCCAAGTTGCACGTTCTATTGGAGTAGAACACAGATAATCAGTAATCTTGGTGAAAGTCAAGAAGAATTCACCTTGAATTCAAAGAAAGAAAATAAATCAATCAAAACTTGGTTCTAAGAGGAAGAATCAACAAAGAAATCAATAAAGCTTATATATATCTCTCATCTTGTTAATTTAATATTAACACGGTTCAAGTTAAAGTAATAATTATGTTCAAAAAACTTCAAAAGTTAGATTGATAATATTGCAGGTTATCAATTCATCAACTTCAAAGAGACATAATATATGCAACACTAGGAAAGTTTGAGGTGGAGAAATTTGATGGAACATGAGATTTTGGTTTGTGGAATTATAGAATGCTAGGAAAATTCAAGATACAAGGTTTACTATCACTAATTCAAGAAGATCATGAGACAGATTCAGTTGAAGAACAAATAACAGAAAAAAGAAAAGACGTCAAAGAAGAAGCCAGTGCCAGTGCTTAGGATCCAAAGTGGAAAATAAAAGAAATAAGAGCTAGGAGTTTGCTCGGACAATGGCTTACTAATCCAATTTTCAGGAAAATCATGCATGAGACTATAACCTATAAACCGTGGAAGGCATTGGAGAGGGACTATCAAACAAATACTAAGGCAAATCGGATATACTTGAAGAAATAATTCACTTGTTTCGGAATGGATGAAGACAAGACAATTGAGGAGAATCTTGACAAGTTTCTTAAGCTGATCAATGATCTTACAAGTTTAAAGGTCACCATTCAAGATGAGGATCAAGCTATTGGTTTGCTTAATAGTTTGCCTCCATCATTTGACCCTCTGGTTCACACTCTATAGTTTGGAAATGCTAAAGATACTCTGATCATGAATGATGTAACTACCTGAGCTTATGAAATGGAGGCAAATCTTATTCAAAAATGTCAATTGTATAAGAAGAAAAATGCAGCAGAAGGGTTAATAGTGGAGAATAGAGGTAGATCTGAGAATAAAAACAATAAACAAAATGGAAAGGGAAGGTCTAAGAGTAGAGGCCGTTCTCAATCTAAATCCAAGCAAGGAAACAATGTTATGCCTTATTGGATATGTGGTGATGCAAATTACTGGAAAAAAATTGTCCTCAAAAGAATCAGAACAAATCAAAAGATTTTGCAAATGTAATAGTCATTGATGAATCTTTAGCTTTTACAGTCAGTTTAGTAGCAGCTACAGAAGAATGGGTGTTTGATTTGGGATGCATATTTCATATTACACCAAGGAAAGTGATGATCATTGATCTGGTAGAGTTTGATGGAAACAAGGTATACATGGGAAATGATACTTACTATAAAAGGTATCAGAAAAATTGTTATCAAAAGGACAAATAGTTCAACTGTTGCTCTGGATGAAGTTAAATACATACCAGAAATGAGCAGGAATCTAATTTCTTATGGCCAATAGAGAAGATTGGATGCAACTACAAAGGTAAGGATTTCAAGATTAAGTTTTATCAAGAGGGAAATGATTTTCTGTCAGGAACGTACAGAAATGGTCTCTATTACCTAGATGAACAAGTTGAAACTTTAGTGGTAAACGTTGAAAAAGTAAACAATAATACAACAAAACTTTGGCACCAGAGACTTGGTCACATGGGGAAGACGTCAATGGAAACACTGGTAAAGAAAGGATGTTTGAAAAGAAAGGAAGTTAAAGAGTTGAGCTTATGCGATGCATGTGCAATGGGAAAGAGTCATAGACCAAGTTTCCAGAGATTAAGGTATCTTAGACTACATCCATTCAGACCTATGGGGTTCTCGAAATATAATGCCAAGTATTTCAGGTGCACAATATTTCATTACATTCATTGACAATTATTCTAAGAAAGTTTTGATTAACTTTCTAGGAAAGAAAACTGAAGGATTTCAAGCATTCCTAGACTACAAGACTCTAGTTGAAAATCAAACAGGAAAGAATATTAAATTCTTAAGGATAGAAAATGGATTGGAATATTGCAATTCTCAGTTTGATAACTTGTGTAAAGCTTCAAGTATTAAGAGAAACAAGACATGTGCATATAAACCACAACAAAATGGGGTTTCAAAAAGAATGAACATAATAGTGATGAAAAAGGTTAGAAGCATGCTTTCAGAATGAGCTTTAAGTGATGAGTTTTGGGTTGAAGCAGCAAACACAAATGTTTACTTGATAAACAAATCCCCTTCTGCCTCAATCGATTTTGAGATACCAGAAAAACTATGGTCAAATTCTAAACCGGTTTACAATCATTTAAAGGTATTTTGTTACATTGCTTATGTTCACACAATTCAAGGAAAGATTAATACTAGAGCAACTAGAGGAGTTTTCTTGGGTTATGGCTCTGAAACTAAAAGGTTTTGTTGCTTATGCTATTTTGTGTGCAGACGAGGTAAATGTTAAAGAACTTAAAACGTTTATGGAAGCACATAAAAGTAGAGACAGAAGAATGTGGACTATGGCATCAGATGATGAAATGAATTCTTTAATTAGAAACCACACATGGATTTTGATTGATAAACCTAAGGCTCAGAAAGTTATTGGGTGTAAGTGGATATATAAGTTGAAATCTGAATTATAAGGAGTTGAAAAACCTAGACGCAAAGTTAGGTTGGTGACTAAAAGGTATGCACAAACAGAGGGTATTGATTATAATGAGGTTTTTGCACATGTAGTTAAGCATACTTCTATCAGATTACTACCTTATATAATGGTAAAAGTGGTAAATTTTGATATGGAGCTTGGACAACTAGATGTTAAGAAAACATTCTTACACGGTACTCTACAAGAAGAGAGATACATGAGTCAATCTGAAGGCCATGTGGTTAAAGGACATGAACAAAAGGTTTATCTACTCAAGAAATCCCTATACAACCTAAAGTAGTCACCTAGAGAGTGGAATCAGAAATTTTATACATTTATCTTAAACCAGGGATTCAAAAGGAGTCATTTTGATCCATGTGTTTACTATAAAGGAAAATCATCAAGTGACAGAGTCTATCTACGTCTCTATGTTGACGACATGTTAATTGCTTCAGTGGATCATAAGTAGATTGATAGGTTAAAGAAATATCTCAGCACATAGTTCAAAATAAAGGATTTGGGTCAGGCTAGAAAGTTACTTGGAATGGATATATATATAGATAGATATAAAAGCACTCTAGTTCTATCTCAAAGCAATTATATCAAGCAAATCATCAAGTTATTTGGAATGACTAATGCAAAGTCAGTTCAGACGCCACTAGGATCTCATTTTAAGCTTCAGAAGTTGACACCAAAACAAGAGAAAGAGCAAGAAGATTGGATAAACGACATAGCTTATGCTAGTACAGTTGATAGTTGGGAGCCTTATGTACGCTATGATTGGGTCACGACCAGATCTTGTAGAGGCAGTAGTAATTGTCAGCCGTTACACGTCAAAACCAGGAAAGGAGCATTGGTTAGCAGTGCAATGGATACTAAGATATCTTATTGATGCATCATACACGAATCTAACATTCAGAAAATACTCAGAGTTCAAAGTAAAAGGTTTTATGATGCATATTATACAAGCGATAGAGACAAGTGCAGATCAATCACATGATATGATTTTACAGTTGGTGGTAATACTGTAAGTTGGAGATATAGACTACAACATGTTATGGCTCTTTCAACAACCGAATCTGAGTATATTACTTTATCAGAAAGTATCAGAGAAACAGTACGGCTAAAAGGAATCACAAAGGAATTGGGTTTCAAACAACATGCGATCGAAATCTACAATGATTCACATAGTGCTCTACATCTAACTAAGAACCGTATGAGTAGTGAAAAAACAAAGCATATCAATGTCAAATATAACTACATACGAGAAGCTATTGAAGAAAAGGAGGTAAGAGTTCTAAAATCCACACTTCAGAAAATCAAGCAGATGCTATGACTAAGGTTTACCTGGTCAGAAATTTTTTGGATGCATGCGAGTTCTGGACATGGAAAAGGTCTGAGCTTACCTTAGGGAAGGGTTTCGTAATCGAAGATTTGAGCTATGAAACCTAGTGAGCTCATCGAGAAGTTGATTCGATGAATCTTGTCGCTCTAGACGTTGTGAAAGAAAGCTCAGAAAGTTGTTTTCTTTCAGGTTTGAAGGTTGAAGAACGAAGAAAAACATTTTGATTTTCAGAGATTTGAAAGTCACATGATTTTTCAGGTGGAATTTTCATGATAAAAAACTCACGAAGTTCCAACAAGGAAGAGAGAAAGTCGAACTCAAGGTGGAGAATTGTGAAGAGTCAATTCTGATTCTCACTTTAGCTGAAGAAACTTGGACTTTTTTTTGGGTCAAGTCGAAGCCCATATCATTACAAAGAAGGATTTGGACCATGGCAGGCTGAGCACACATGTTGGGCTTAACAATCTTATTTCTTGTTCATCTGTTTTTTGCCTAAAACAGAATAACATGATGTTAGAGTTGACTGTAAGTCAACTTCTTCTTCTTCATTTGCAATCATCTGAAAATCTGTAATCACCGAGAAAAAACAGAGAACTTAGTGAATTTCGAGGTATATACTTAAAAAGAGATAAACCATTAGTTTTGGAGAATTTTATAATCTCGCTTGCAATGCTTTCTTTTGTCTTATCAATCTCGAATTCTAAATCACCTCAATCACTTCTAAATCTGCAAGTTTCGAATCATAAATTCAAGTTAGTTCAAACATTATCATCTAAAAGAAAAATCAATAATTGCTAAAGAATTCCGCAAGGATTCTTTCACAATACTTTTATAAGTTATGTCAAATACTAAAAATAGTATAACAACAACATTTTTTACTACTTTGAACGAGAACAACTTCACACTTATATTAAAAAGACATGTATAGATGCAATAAAAGAGTTTTGTACATATTTTTGGGTAAAAATGTGTGTTTATGTACGGTTTATACATATTACATAATAAACTCTATATATAAAAGAATAATGTGAAATTAATAAAGACGGTGGCGGTGGCGTTAGCGTAAGAAGAAAGCGATCCGTTTTAGATTTGTCATTACGGAGAGACTGTGCATGTCTCTGTTACGTGGATTGTATGGGTCCCTCTGAGTGACCTACGAGAACGACCGTACGTCGTCATCATTTTCGTCATTTTACCTTCTTCTTTTTTCTTTATTTATTTTTCCTTTTAACAAAATTAAAAAAAAAAAAAAACTAATATGCCACTAGATTATTTGGTTATTTTTGCCTCCTTAATTTATATGCCACTAGATTATAAGGACGCGTAATGCACGAGTATTTTGAATTATAGTTTTAATCTGTATTGTATTCTAATTTTCTGAATTATAGAGCAGATAGATAACTCGTGGTCATTCAGTTGTAAACTTTTTTCTGTTGGAACCGGGTTTAGCATGATCGGTGCTAAACGGTGGTTCCTGATTAAAGAGTAGAAAAATATGGGCAAGAACACTTGTTGATTCGAACGGGAGTAAGAGCTTAGTTAGCTGAGTAATAAGATTGGTGAAAGCCGAATTGGTGTTCGTATTAAACTTCGAATATCCAAAAAGAAGATCCTCCTTACAGAAAGATTGCACCTCTGTTTATAGTTTATAGAGGCGGCTTACATGTGTAGAAAATAAAAAGAAGATTTACAAATCTTGTTGATAAGACTGAATCTGTTAAGATTCGAGTTAGATTTGCGGAAGTTTTCCATATCAGAATAAGAAAACTCCAGTTTATTACATGCTGACGTATCATCCAACTTCCCTTCAGGTTCATAGAACCTTCTGAGATGAGATATTTTGTCGAGTCGAATATCTTGTCCGAGTAGAAGACTTAGTGCTTGCAATCGGGTGGTTCTTTTATATTCGACATGTTTTTCTCGGCGAACCAAAGTAGGAACTCGGATCCACCTCCAATAATTGTGCCCCATAGACTCGGAAAATTCTAATGCCGAATTTTCGAGTCGGAAAGGTTGTTTCATCTTCCAGAATCTTCGTTCTACGTGTCAATTTTCTAGTGGGTTATTTGAACAATCGCCTTGATTTTATGCGAATCATCATTATTACCGATTCGGTTTCTGTATCTTTATTATAAATAGTGTTCAGTCCTCTCTGTAATTTTATTTTCGACCAAGAATTATGAGGTAACCTTTCTCTTTCCTCTTTCTCTCTCTACAAATAGTGAGTCCTCTCTATAAATAGTGTTCAGTCCTCTCTAGTAGTAGTCTTACACAAGAAGATATCGAGATGCTCTTCATAGATAGTCCCAATGAGGGCTTAAGTGAATGGCATGCTAGTCTAGATATCGATCCGTCTTCTATTAACTCAAGGAGGCTGGATAAATTATTTTTGATGTGTCTTGAGATGAAGGATATTGAGATCACTATCGATTCCGATTCTTGTCAGTAGAACCCTCCAGAGGGTTTCATCACGATTTACGATTGGTGGTTCACATAAACTAGAATGTGGCTCCAGATCCCGAATCTGCTGCCTCGATATTGCTTTGCTCAATAAATTGCTGTGACTCATCTCGGGGCTTCTGGAGTCGCCAAAATAGTTGGGTCTCTGATCCTTGAAGCAGGAATCAATATTTCGCCTCCATTCTTCGAAATATTGATAGAACTTTGTGAGTCTTGTGAGGGTACTTATTTTGCTTGTTCGAAATCTGGGTACCGGTTTTTAGATAACCCGACTTCCAAAGTTTTGAAATGGAAGACTCATTACTTTTTTCGTTCGTCCTAACGATGTCTTTCGTTCAACAAGGCCATTAAAATTCCTTTCTACTTGGACGAGAAAATGTCGTAATTCCTAGGTGTTCGTTTATGACTTGTTAGATTATTCCTTCCTGGTTCTTATTTCAGCTTGTTCATTTTTTTTGCAGTGAAATATCGCTCTCTGTTGCCCAACTATAGAGAGCTTCGGAATCGTCTTTTCAACATTCCTCGTCTCGATTGGAAGCTTCTACCTGCAGGACTTCTCCAAAGGACAGCTTCTCGTTACCAAAGAGGTGATTGACATCATTTCTCTCTTTTCTTCTTGATATTGGTTTGATCTCGATTTTGATTGAGTCTTTTTCCTTTTCAGGGGTTCTTGACATCAACATGGAGGTGGATGCCTTTAGAATGCCTAGAATTCTAGACAGCTTGGATGCTGTTCTAGGAAGTTCCTTGGTCTCTTCAGATGGAGCCACCGTTTTTCGCTCCCTAGATTCTATTTTCGGTGGAGAATTGGCTGCCTCTTAGCTGCCTGTCACCGTTTTTTAGGCTCCTAACACTAGTTTGGAATCTTAAATGGTTGATGTTGAGGGTGCTAAAGCTGCTGAAGTTGCACCAGTTAGTGAAACCTCGACCAGTCCTTCTGAGAAGGATTGTAGAGATTCTACTAGCTCTCCGACTTCCACTTAAAAGAAGTCTAAATCTTCTGTTAAGAGAAAGGGCTCAGAGTCCCTTAAATCTCCTTCTGGCTCTTTGGTAACTAGAAAGATCGGGATGAAAAAGACAGATTATGAGTCCGCTGCTAAAGGTATTCTTCTTTGATAAACTTCTCTTTTTCTTAAGAATATTTCGGTAGGGAAGACGGTTTAGGTTTTGTTTTGACTTTTTTTAGGTCCGTAAGTTGCTGTTGATTCACCCAGAAAAAGGACAGCCAACCGCAAGGAGTCCTCTTCTCCTCTAGAAATCTCCTTATGCAAGAGGGGTAAATCTTCTAGAGATTTTTGTTTTTTGTATGCCTTGGAGGAGTCGGCTCCTATCAAAGACTTCGAGCTGGGAGGGGCTGACCTAATGCGCTTCCTTAAAAACACTATCGAGGATCTCCCCCTTGTCCTCGAGATAAGCAATAAGAAGGAGTGTGGTAAAACGCTAAATTGGCGTTCTCGATAACTATGCTGTTTTTCCTTTATTTGCTTTGATTTCTCTTTACTTGACTTTAACTTGTAATGCTGATTTGCTCTTTTCCTTTTAGTTCATTGCTCAGGTGAACTCGGTTATCCATGGAAAGGAGAAGATGATGGCTGCTAATACTGGGAACTCCTGTCAGCCTGATGATGCTCTTGAGCAGTTAGAGGAATCTCGGTAGGAGTTTGTGGAAGCAAAATATTCTTTATCAACAGTTCAGGCTGACTTTTCTGGAGTTTCGTCAGAATTTGAGGTTGAGCGTTCAAAACTTGATAAAGAGATCTCTGGTCTTAAGGATGCTTCCAAGCCCGCTTTTGCCCTTCTTGATGCGGCTTTTTGGGCTGGCGAGAAGCATAAAGTCGTGATCACTTCTCTCCAAGCTTGTGTCGAAACCTCAAGGGGTTAGTTTGTACATTTTTTTGTATAGTAATTTTCTACTTTTTATGACTCTAATGTTCTAAGGATCTTGGATCACTTTGACTTCTCAGCTTCCAACAACAACAACCGTCTAGAATTTTCCATGATAAAAGGTTATAATGCCCTCCTAGAGCGTATGTTAAAGGACCAAGTCCCACTCAAGTCGGAGGTTATCGCGTTTGGGACTTCGGGTCTTGTGAAAGCTAAGGAGGATGTGGAAAATGAGAAAGTCGTTCATTTGGACCCCAACGACTTGATTCCTCCATCTCTTGAGTTCTGCGAGTCCTCCCTCTTGGAGGAGGTGGCTCTGACTTGGAACGAGGTGCTATCTTTTAGGGATAATCCAAATAAGGTAGCTGATCCCAAGACTTGGGATTGTCCACAAGTTAATGATAGGAATTTTGAAATTATCTCTGCTCCGGCTTAAAGTTTCGACTGGCATTGTTCAAACAAAAATATTTTTTTTAAAGGTTGCCGAGATGGTTGAATCGACAAGTAAGAAGGGAGATATTCCCAAGAAAGCTGGGATTGATGCCGCGACTGAACCTCTTTTCCCTCTTTCTTTAAGAAAGAAAAAAACTTTACTTTTACTCCAATGTGGAGAGTTTGTAAAACATTAACTTTTGTTTTGTTTGGATATCGTTTACATATATATTCGTATTGAGATTTTTAGGGTCTTTGGCTTAGACTGATTGATTTACTCGTCTTCAATGGTGCAAAATTTAGATGTTGTGCGAGATTTTTAAGACTCGGCGAGATTAAGACTCGAATTTAGATAGCAGCAAGACTTTAGGGACTCGGCGAGATTAAGACTCGGCTTTAGATAGTAGCGAGACTTTAGGGACTCGACGAGATTAGGACTCGATTTAAAATAGGAGTGAGGCTTTAGGGACTCGGCAAGGTTAAGACTCGGCTTAGAATAGAAGCAAGACTTTAGGGACTCAGTGATATTAAGACTCGGCTTTAAATAATGATATGTTCCGCCTTGCCAAAGACCATTTTGAAGTTTTAGACTCAATAATTATAAGTTTTTTGAGGTTAGGTTCGTCGAGTTTAGAACTTGGCATTTAAGATAATGACTAAGTTCCTTTACTTTTAATAAGTTTTTCGAGATTGAGCTCGGCGAGATTTTAAGACTCTGCTTAAAAGATAATTTAAATTTTGCGAGAATTTATCTCGGGTTATATAGGGTATAATTTACATTTAGATTTTTTTTTTCGAATTCCGACTTGCAACAAAATAATATTTTTTATTAAGTTTTAGCTGGACTCAAAGGTTACCTACGTACCCCGAAGAGATCAAGCCAAGACGTAGTTCTCATACATAACTAATGAAGTAGATAGTAATGCGTTAAATGACGCATTTAGTTTGCCAAGAAAACAATTTACTAGTAGTAATATCGCTTTAAGTTGATGGAATTCCAACTCCAAGGAATCAGAACTCCTTCCATGGTGGCAATTTTGTAGACGCCCGGTTTGACGACTTCAAAAATAATGTATGGCCCTTCCCAATCGGCGCCGAGTTTCCCAGCATTGAGTTCGGCTGTGTTTTTGAACACTTTTCAGAGTACAAGATCTCCAACAGTAAAGTGTCATCTGCGTACTTTCTTGTTGTAGTATTTTCCGGCTTGCTTGTTATAATTTTGTATTAGGAGGAGGGCTTCGTCGTGCTCTTCTTCCAAGTCGTCAATGGTATTTTCCATAGCATTGTTATTTGCATCTTCGTGCTCAGAAAGACGTTCGCGGCGCAGAGGTTGCACTGCAATTTCTGCTGGAGCCAATGCTTTCATTCCGTGAGATAAAGAGAATGGAGTTCACCCGGTTGATCGAAGAGGTGTAGTCCGATGTGACTGTAACACTCTTTCTAATTCAGAGGCCCAACTTCCTTTCTTTTCAGAAAGTCGCTTCTTTAGACCATCTAGGATCTATTTGTTTGTGGCTTCTGTCTGACCATTACCTTGTGGGTTCCGCGGTGTTTATTTGCTCACTCAAATATTCTTTCTGGCACAAAAGTTAGTAAATTTGGCCGAGATGAATTAAGATCTGTTATCCATTACGGTTTTGTATGGGAGACCATGTTGGCAGATGATGGTTTTCCATACAAATTTGATTACATATCTATCCTTGATCTGCAAGTAAGATTCTGTTTCGACCCACTTTGAGAAGTAGTCGATCATTACGAGCATGAATCTCTTTTGCTGGGAGGTTGGTAACAGCCAAACTATATCCATTGCCCATCACATGAATGGATAAGGCATTATCGCGAATATTAACTCCTCGGTTGATGCGTGAATAATGTGCCTTACCTTTGGTATTTTTCGCATCTAGCAGTGTACTCGGCGCAATCATTGGACATGGTTGGCCAATAGTAGCCGAGTGTTCTAATCTTTTGAACAAAAGTTCTTTCACTGTTGTGGTTTCCTCCTGCTCCATCATGCGTTTTCTTGATGATTTTGTTGACTTCCTTGCCGTGAACGCATGTAAGCAAGACTTCGTTTGAACTTCATCAGTAAATTTTTTCACCGATTTGCATGTAGAAAGCGCTCTTTTCTTTTAGGCATCATGTAGCCCATCTGTCTTCTGGCGTTTCACCGTCGATAATATAGGCTAAGATTTCGTCTCGCCTGTCTATTTTTTGGTTGGAATTATGTTCAACATCCGCCATCTAGGAATCAGAATCTTCTCGTATTTCATCTATTACCGAGACTAGTTCCATGTCTCCTTTTGGTAGGCATATGATTTGCCTATCTATGCTTTCTACTTAGATGATTCGTCGTTGTACATGATCTATTGTGGATGCGAGAGCGGCGAGGGCATCGGCAGATGTGTTCTCGGACCTTGAGATTTTGCTGATTCGAAATCTCAACTCCTTGGTTATCTCTTTTACCACGCAGAGATAAGCTTCCATTCTATCGTTCTTTGTGTCGTACCCTCTGTTTACTTAATTGACGACAAGTTGGGAGTCACAGTAACAACTCTAGTCGGTGGCCCCGACTTCTTTAGCCAACTTTATTCCTGCATTCAATGCCTTGTATTCTGCTTCCTTGTTTGAAGTTGGAAACGCAAGTCAAAAAGACTGTTCCATGACTTCTCGCGTGGGGCTTTCTAGCCTGATTCCCACTCCTGAGCCTGTTGTGAGGAAGATGCGTCTACGTAGATTTTCCATGTTCGGTTTTCTTCTTAGTTTAGAGGCTCTAAGTCTGGTGATAGCTCAATTATGAAGTCGGCTATGACTTGTGACTTTGCGCTTGTACGTCTTTTGAATTCAATATCGTACTCACTCAGTTCTATTGCCCATTTTGTTAGCCGTCCTGACTGGTTTGGACTATGCAGTATTGTCTGCAATGGGTGATTCTTTAACACTATGATGGTGTGCGATTGGAAGTAAGGGCCTAACTTCCTTGTTGAGGTAACCACTACTAATGCGAGTTTCTTTGTAGTTGGATTCTGGGACTCGGCTTCGTCTAATGACTTGCTGATGTAAAAGATTGGGTTTTGAGTTCCTCTATCCTCTTGAACTAGTACGCCACTAACTGCCGAGGTGGAAACCATGATGTACAAGTACAATAATTCACCGTGTTCTAGCTTAGCGAGTGTTAGAGAAGTTGAAAGATATTCCTTCAGTTCGGAGAAGATGTTCTCGTAGTTTTCGTCCCATTTGAATTCTTTATTTCCACGCAATAAGTTGTAGAACGGGAGACATTTGTCTATCAAATGCGATATAAGCAATTTAGGGCGGCTATCCGTCCTGTCAACCTCTGAACTTCTCGCTTATTCTTCGGAGAAGGTAGCTCTTGAACTATCATGGCCTGTTTTGGGTTTGCTTCGATTCCTCGTTGAGTGACTATGTATCCAAGGAATTCCCCTGACATAACACCAAAGGTGCATTTTGTCGGATTGAGTTTCATCTGATACTCATTCAGAGTTTTGAAGCAACGGGCCAAATGGTGGACGTGGTGTTCAGCCCTAAACAACTTTACTAGCATGTTGTCAATATATACTTCCATGGTTTGCCCGAATTGATGAGCAAAAATTTTGTTTACAAGGCGCTGATAGGTAGCTCCAGCGTTCTTTAGCCCTAATAGCATTATCTTGTAGCTATAAGTGCCTCGCTCTGTGATAAACGATGTCTTTTCCATGTCGTCAGGATGCATTTGGATCTGGTGTTATCCTGAGAAGGCATCCATAAATGAGAGAAGCTTGTTCCCGGCTATTGCCTCGACAATTCGGAAAGTGGACTTCCTAGTCTCAGAGTTTCCTCTTACATTTGTGAAGATGTCCTTCGATATCGTCCTCATAGACGGCACCAACTTTTGGAACCGGGTTTAGCACGGTCGATACTAAACGGTGGATCCTGATTAAAAAGTAGGGAAGAATGAGCAAGGACACTTGTTGATTCAGAGTAAGAGCTTAGTTAGCTGAATAATAGGATTGGTGAAGTCGAATTAGTGTTCTTATTAAATTTCGAATGTCCAAAAAGAAGATCCTCCTTACGAAAGGATTGCACCTCTATTTATAGTTTATAGAGGCGGTTTACATGTGTAGAAAATATAGGAAGATTTACAAATCTTGTTGATAAGACTGAATCTGTTAAGATTCGAGCTAGATTTGCGGAAGTTTTCAATATCAGAATAGGAAAACTTCCGTTTATTGTATGTTGACGTGTTATCTGACTTCCCTTCAGGTTCGTAGAACCTTCCGAGACGAGACATTTTGCCGAGTCGAATATCTTGTCCGAGTTGAAGACTTAGTGCTTGCAACCGTGTGGTTCTTTTATATTCAATCCGGTTTTTTCGGTGGACCGAATTAGGATCTCGGATCCACCTCCAACAGTTAGTATTATGAATAGAAGTAAATATTTCGTGGTAAATATAAACATTTAAGAAAATATATATTTTAAAATACATTAAAATACTACAAAATTTAGAATCGTTAGATTTAACACATAGAAGAATTCTGTTAATGATTTACTTTGAGATTCAACTTAATATAATAAGATACGATTATGATTTGATTTTATCTTTTTGAATAAAATATGAAGACAATAATTTTTAATAGTTGGATTTGACATATGAAACAATCTTATTTAGTAACTTTTGAAACTCAACTTTTTATAAAAGATTTGGTTTTATCTTTTTTAATTAAATATATATAGAATATATTTTGATCGTTGAATTTAAAATGTAGAATAATTTCGATGATTTGTAACTTTTAAAACTCAACTTTATACCCTAAGTTTCATATCGATAACTAAAAAGATACCAATATTCATATTATCATATACCCACATGACCGTGTATATATATTTACACATTTGTGTGTACAAAAAGAAAAATACTTAGAAAAATGATGAATTGATTTAACATCTTATTATAATAATTATCAATTACCAATTACCAAATTACTGCTAAATAATATCTTTGTAAAAGTAATCAGATTAATTATACATTCATAATATGTTCATAAATAAGTTACTACAGTGAGTACACATAATCAAAAATATTTCTAATTACTAGAAGTCAACATTTTCTCACAAGGGTTTTTTGGGGCCGAGGCAGTGGAGCAGGTGACATATAATTCTAATTGTTTTTACATGTAACTACTATTATAAATTGCGAGTTAGGTAATTTAATTATTCGAGCTTGGTCTACATAAAGACTTGGAAATAAAATCAAGTGGAGCACAAATAATAGGGTTGATCTTTGAAGAGAGCTAAGGAAGGATACATGTTATAGAATCGTTTGATGGTGATATTGTTGTAACTTTTATCAACAATTCATATTACATTAGGTAAGCATCTTATCAGACAATAAAAGAGAAAAAATACATGGAAGAACGGATGCGTTTGAAAGCTTTGACGGTATTTGCTGAAAACATATACTACTTCCGTTTCATAAAGAGTCATTCTAGGCAAAAAAATATTTTATAAAGAGCGTCATTCTACAATTTTAATATAATTTTTTAAAAAATTTCCAAATTTAACCTTCAATCAATATTTTAAATATCATTCCTTTTAATTATATGGGATATAAATGACTGTTTATATTAATTTTCTAATTTATGTGAAAAACCTAGTATAACACTCTTACGAAACGGATGTAGTATTATATAACCTTTAATCTATATAGTGATTATACTAACACAAATTACTAAACTACATAGTATTTTCTTATTACTCATGTAATTTAGTTCAACCAATACTTTTTAAATGTGGTGATATATATCTTATTTTCTATATAGTTTTTAGATCAACATACTATAAGATCCGACTATATTTTAAAGAAAAAAAAAAAACTATGTAGAATCCTCTGAAATATCACACACAAACTAAAATACATGTTTTCGTGTTGAGAATTTGATTTTAGTTAGTCATATAACTTGATACGATATAGTATATAGATTATGGATTTTATCCATAAAATACTATATAGATTATGCATTTTATCCATATAATAATTACGGAGGAAAAGATAAATAAATCATTTATGTTAGTCAAGCGTGCGTGTATGAATGTGAAAAAGGTTTGATTGTAAGAAGGCCACCAAATGGATGATATTGATAACTCATATTTTGCTTCAACATTTAGCGAAAGTCATCACGACCTTAAAGTTTGGTCCCTTCTCGATCTCCCATTTTTAGACAAACTTTTTATCTTTAACTTTTATTTTATTTTTAGCTTATTTTTTATATAAATGTACCACTTTACCAGAAATATTTATTTTTGACAAGTTTGTTTTTCTTATTTCTGCCCACACATTTCATTATAATTCAGCTCATGACTTTAACTTTGTAGGGTCTGCAATCCAAATTATCAGAAAGTTGTAAAAAGAATCTAAACTATGGAGAATTTTGACTGTGAAAAGAGAAGTAAAAATGAACTTAGAAGCAAAGATAAAGTTATTCACTTCACTAACGGACATAAGTTTTTTTTGTCATAATAAATAAAAGGATATATTTTATATGTTATGTAATGTAATGTAGCTTTCACAATCAAATTGAAAATATATATTAGAGAAATTATGGGGTCCCTAAAGGCTTCCACTACACTCCAACCAAAACAAACAAAATTGATTTCATGACAATTATTTTACAATCATGGCATGTGATGTGAAACATAAAGTAAACTGTTTTTGAATACCCATTGCTATTAAACTCACAAAATTTCAAATATATATTATATATAAAAGAAGAGTTTTCAGTGATATTTTGCTCTACATGCATTATGGAGTTTTGGCTTTATTCTTGACAATGATGCTTCATTAGAAAACAATAATGTTGGCTTTGAAGTAACATGAAAACTATGAATACTTGTTTAACTTGAATGTTGAATCACTGATATAGAGAAACATTAACTAAGAAGTAAAAAAGTTCACGGTTAAATATTATCACGTTTAGAATGCGAAAGAGAAAAAGATGGATAATTTTTGTTTTTCGCTTTAATGCTTTATCTTTGTGTAAAGTTTTGCATGATTGTTTAGTCTTGTAGGAAAGTTTTTCAATTAAAGTCTTGGACCAGATCATGCAAAAAGACATGTATACATATATTGAAATACATATAACATATCCACACTTAAATCGTCGTACTGATCACTAGTTTAACGATGGAAACCATTGCATGGCCATTCCGAGTTTAGATATATCTCTGAGAAAAGAATAATTAAACAGTTCGTGAGAAAAAACTATGTATAAATTACCTATAATAGGTATTTGAAGCAAGATACCATATCTGATTCATCACAAATGTGTGTGTGTGTGTTTTTAATCAATTACAAACATCTTTTTTGGGGTTAAACTATGAATAATTATAATCTATACTCTATACATGTAAATCTCTATAAATAAACATCACAAATTATCAAAATTAATAATAACTTCTTAGAAACTTTCATGTAAGTTGAATTCTTTTCAATTTAGTGGTAAACAATAGCGCACTATAAGAAAATATGGCAATTTACAACCAATTTTTTTTATAGCAATTTTAGATTTTTTTAATCGACTGAATTATTAATAATAAATCAAAAGGTTTGATAACAAAGATACCGGACATAGTAATAATATAATAAAACAAAGGAAAAAGAAAGCATTCACTCCAAAAACGCCTTGAGAAAGTTAAAAAAAGCTCTTTAACAAGCCTAGAGAATTAAATCTCTCGGTGGTCTGCCGCCAAAGTTGGCATCAACCAAGTTGGACCTCATGAAGCCATATAGGATGAGGTTCTTCCTTCTCGAGTGACGCCCTAAACTATACGTCTTGCTGCTTTATTAGCTCTTACCGAAGACGTACAAAGATCCCACACCAAGAAACACTACAAGAAAATAGGCGATTTGCGATGGAAATTTGCGAGGAATTATTTCTGTCACAAAAAATACGATGGATTTGCGAAAAATTTGCGATGTATGACAAGATGTCGCAAAAACAACGTAAGTTTGCGACGGAAACTCTGGTGTCGCAAAATCTATGAAAAACTAGCGACGGAGCTGCGACAAAATACGCTACGTTGCAAATCCGTACCATATTTGCGACAAACTTGTGACATAATTTTTTTGCTGCAGTTTTTGCAAGGCATTTGCGATGGCCCTGCGATACTTGCTATAATACATCGCAAATCTGTAGCAAATTTTCCTTCTTTCCCTATAAATAGACCCAATGAGATTGTATCTTCACACCAAATCTCAAACACTAAGAGAGAAGGTAGTGAGAGGAAAAAATATTTTTTGCAAAAAAAAAAACTTTTTAAAATAAAAATAAAAATGATGTCAGAAGCTGAAGTGGTTGCATTACGACGATAGATGTATAATCAAAGAGATATGAAGACTGGAGAAATGATGAAGGAGTTTCGAGATGGGTTGCGAGAATTCATAAATCAGGCAGCTAATAACACATTTACTCCAAATGACGGTAACATCTTTTATCCATGTTTAAAGTGTGGGAACAGGAAATATTTAAATATAGATATGGTTAAAAGACATTTATATAATAGAGGATTTATTCCTAATTATTATGTGCGGTTTTCACATGGGGAGGGGTATAGTTTGGGTGTTGGAAGTAGTAGTACAAGTGCTGGTGGGCATGATAATACTAACTATAATTATGGCGGAAATATGTTTGAAAACTATAATAAGCAACAAGGAATAGGCATCATTATATGATTATAGATGCATATCATGGTAATATTCCAGGTGTCTCTGAAAATAGAATTGAAGAACCCAACCCCGAAGCAAAACAATTTTATGATATGCTAGATGCTGCAAATGAACCTATCTATAAGGGATATAGAGAAGGTTTATCCAAATTATCATTAACATCTAGGTTGATTTCTATTAAAACTGAAGGAAACATAAGTGAGAGAAGTATGAATCAATTTGCAGATTTGTTGAAAGTATTTGCCAGAAGATAATAATTCTGCCAAGAATTATTATCAAATGCAGAATTTAGTTGCAGGTCTTGGATTACCATCAGAAATGATTGATGTTTGCATTGAC